>JAQFZC010008113.1:0-10491 GCA_034695205.1 Dicyrtoma fusca | reverse complement strand
CATTTCATTCAGTGCAGTAACAGCTGCGTAATATTTGTTTTTTATAGAGTGGCAGGCCTCTCTACTTCATTTTAATACAGAAAGATAAAGCGATAGTGTGGTTACAGACTTTAAGCGAACATTGCGTTCACTTTGGTATTTAGTACTTAGTTTAGTATTTTTACACACTTGTATAATTAATTAAATGCTATCTGCTATACTATGCACCATGTTGAGTTGAGTATTTTTTCATTAAAGAGTATCGATTCAGCCACTGCCTCCTTCATAAAAAATGATTATTTTCTGAAGTTCGAGGACTGATGGATGGTTGCTACTCTGTAATATATTAGTGATAGCGTAGTGTGTAGCTACTTCCGATGATTGGTTTTATCTTTTATTTAAATACTGAATATCTATAGAATACTTCCAGGTCAGGTCAAAATGTCAGTTATTATTGAACTTGTTGAGCAGATACGATTACAATATTGGAGCATTTGCACTGACTGTTAAGTCTTTTATACATCGAATGTTGTAATTTGAGTCTTTCAAAATTAAATTATCTAGAAGCTTGAACTTGTGAGCCTGGCCTGAACCCATCGACCATGCATTTAGAACATAATTACATTGTGTATCGTATTCAGTTACCAATTACTTTACGTAAGCAGTAAAAGCTATATCGGCTGTTCAAACAGTATCAGTTCGTTAGCATTTATGCGTAAATATGAGATTACTGATAGATGGACCAGTTATGAAGAATATCAAGTGCTTTTTGTTGACGTTTCTGTGTATATGTAGATTTTAAATACTGATAAGAATATTCAAGGTTCAATTTTATTGCATTATGTAGCAACAATATGTATGTAGGTAATTCAATAGATACTTCAAAGCTGGATGGCTGGATATACTATATGCCAATTAATTTATGCAGTGTATCTCATAACTCATATAGGGCATCAATAGTAAAAGGTCCAAAATGTCCAAAGTACGTAGCTAAGCTGGCATCTACTTTTAATACTTTTACAGATAGTGTACAGGGCAGGGTAAGAAGGATCGAATTTTAATTGGATCTTGGTTAGGGTGTGGATAAATCAGTAGGCAGTAGGCACATGTAAGTTAACCTATTCGGAACTGGGGAACCATGGAAGAACGCTTTACAAAAGTATTTAATTCCATAAATGTACTCTTTCAAAAAGGTCAAAACTAGTAGGTATGTAAATGACCCTTTTTAAAAGCAGTCAAAACTAGTAAATGACCCTTTTTAAAAGCAGTCAAAACTACTAAATAACACTTTTTTAAAAAGTCAAAACTAGTAAATAACACTTGTTTAAAAAGTCAAAACTACTATAAATAACACTTTTTTAAAAAGTCAAAACTAGTGAATAACACTTTTTTAAAAAGTCAAAACTAGTAAATAACACTTTCAAAAGGCCAAAAAACTAGAAATTACCATTTTCAAACTGGTCGAAACTAGAAATCACCATTTTCAAAAACTAAAAATATGGCCGTTTCGAAAAGGTTAATATTGTTTTGTATGTACCTATTTGTACTGTTTTACTTTTATTATACGTAGGCAATTTACTGGAAAAACCCTTCCAGGTTAGGAATGATTTATATACCTAACTTATGTATGATTGTTTGATTGTGTAAGATAGTAGTAGAAAAGAAAGGGGAAGAGTGATTCTTTTTCTGAAGGTGCCTCCCGTGGATTTACACGTCAGTCATCAGTATTATCAGACATTTGATAAAAGTTAGATCTACACAAGTTTCAAAGTAGGCTTTCAGGAACGTAAAACAAAGTATTATTTTTACTTTACTTAAACATTTGAGTTTTTCAACGGTTTTTTAGTAGACCTTGATCTCTTGATTCCTCTTGAAGAGAACTCAGCACGCCTGCCTCAGTAAATGTAACTCCGAATGGCAAAGTGTTTCAATAAAAGGAACTTTTAATAAACTTTTATGAGAGGGTTAGACAGCTGTTAGGTGAATGTTGATGAGATGAATGAAAGAGAATGTTTTTTCTGCATCAGAGAAGATTATACTTTTACTTTGTGTGCTTATGCTTTGATCATGCTGCTGTCAGTATTAATTTTTTAGTGCAGGCAGAAGGCAGTTTTTTCTGTGCCGACTGAAACGAATTTTTTAGTGCTCCCAACTTTACATAATGCATCTAAAAGTGCTTCAGATGTTTCAGTTTCGGGCAGAATACATACAAACACAAACAAAGACAACAGATGCAAAAACGTGGATATGCCTTTATGGATTTTTAAGGAAGTTGCTGTTTAATAAAATACATTTTAATAAATTTTATTTTTATTTGTGTAGGTGGCTATACCGGACGTTGTGGAGGCTGCTGGGAATGCGGACATCATCATTTTCGTTCTGCCTCATCAGTTTATCAAAAATACATGTCAACCATTAGTTGGGAAAATGAAACCAGGGGCTTTTGGCCTGTCTCTCATCAAAGTAATAAATTATGTTAAATATTGTATATTTTATATGCTTTGCTAGCTGTGTACACAGATACATTGATTTAATTTTTTATTTATCAAGCATAAAAATAAAATTTTGTACTTCCATTTAACAGGGTTTCGACATTGCTGAGGGTGGTGGTATTGACTTAATTTCCCACATCATCACAAGATTTTTGTCAATTCCATGCAGTGTTCTTATGGGTGCTAATCTTGCAAACGAAATTGCCAATGAAAAATTCAGTGAAACTACAATCGGTGATTTAACCCTTTTGTTTCTAAATGAGTGTCAAATACAGTCATAAAAATCGTTGACAGATTTATTTAAATTTATTATTTATTTATTCAATTATTTCATATAAATAGTTAATTTCATAATGAAAATAAAATAATCGTATCTTCTCATAATGTTTCTTCTAGGAACTCACGATGTTGAGCAGGGACAGATTCTCCACAAATTGATTCAGACCGATTTCTTCCGAGTTGTGGTTGTTGCGGATGTGGAGACTGTTGAAATATGTGGAGCTTTGAAGGTAGTTTTAATGCTAAATTAAATAATTAAAACATTAAATGTTCATGAAAATGTGTATTCTAACTTGTATTACAATGTATAATTATTCTACTGTACATTTTTTACTAGTAGGTAAGTATCTACTAATATGTACTTACTCATTTCTGTTTCGGATTTTTGTACAGAATATTGTAGCAGTAGGCGCTGGTTTTGTGGATGGTTTAGAATATGGAGATAATACAAAGGCTGCTGTTATTCGACTGGGTTTAATGGAAATGATTAGATTTGCTCAGGTTCGTTTTAACCGAAACTTCACATCTTTTATTCAGTGGTTTAACTTATTCTGTATGCGCTGTTTAGTTGTTTTTAACTGCCTGCACTTATGTTTCCGGTCTAAATAATTTGGGATTTGTGAATGTACTGACAGGAATTTTATGGAAGCAACAAATTGTCAACTTTCCTTGAGAGTTGTGGTGTAGCTGATTTAATTACCACTTGCTATGGGGGAAGGAATCGGAAAGTTTCCGAAGCCTTTGTTCGTACTGGCAAGGTATTCCATTTTGTTTTTTAAAAGTATACTTTCCGTCTACCACAATAACCACAAACACAAAGCATTACAATATAAATATTTTTAATCCAAAATGTTATTGATTTTTATTCTTTTTCCTATAATATAGACCCTTGCAGTGTTAGAACAAGAGATGCTAAATGGTCAACGCCTTCAAGGTCCAATGACAGCCTCTGAAGTGCATCACATGCTAGAAGCAAGGGGACTTTTGGACAAGTAAGCAAATTTCAGCATTTTTTAAATACTAGAGAACAATAAGTCTGACATCTGACATTACGTTTTTTTTAATTTTATAAGTTATTTGGCTAAAATTAAATGATTATATTTTTTCAGATTCCCATTATTTACTGCCGTTCACAGAATATGTGTGGGAGAGCTAGAGCCAAAGGATTTGATCGACTCCATTCGTAATCATCCAGAGCACACGTAACGAAAATCAATTATATTAATCGATATAATCACTATAACACATTTGCATTATTAAAGTTCCTATAAAATAGAGTTCCTATACAGAATCTGATATGTTTAGGTAGTTTTGTGACAGGAGTACCCAGTTGGGATAATTATCATAGGAATTAAATTAATTCCAAACCTATTATAGTTAGGGCGGTTTAACTTCCCTATATAGTCGTTGTATAATGTGTGACTTTAATAGTTGCTAATGCGTCATAATCCAATTTCAATCCAGTATAGTAACTTATAGATGTTGAGGAGATATTCAGTACTTTTTAATCTTCCTAAGAGATTTGCCTTTCAGTCACGTATGGTTTATAATCTTTCAATTTCCGCTTATTAGTCTTTGACTTGAGGACTTGACGTTTCTGTAATTTCCGTTTCGACTTCCAACCGATTACCTAGTCGCAATTTGCATTTCTAATACTCGTTTTTATTGATTTTAGTACATGCGTAGTAAAATGACTAAGGGCTTAAAAGCAAGCACATAATATACAGCAAACAAAACTGTATTTGTTTTGGACGCAGGTTCTTAGTGCATATAAATAGCTAGTCACTTTTTACAAATTATATTTTTTGTATTTTCTGCTATGATTGTTTGATAAAGTTATTTGTTTTTTTAATTCGAATATTAGGATTTTACAATAGCAGTGCATCTAACAAAACTAATGGTTTTAATTTTCGCTGTAGTTCATAGTGCACTTCACTATAGATATGTATAATTAGTGCCCATTACTCAAGCTATACATTAGATAGAATAGAGAGCAATAGAATAGCAGTAGTGCTTACATGTATTTAAATGATGTTGATTTGTGGATAAGTCTTAATAATTAATAATAATTTGCTTGATTAATTTTGTTTATTTTGTAGATCGTCCAGTATGAGTAAATCATCATTGTAGATTTGTCCAGTGTCAGTCCTTGGATTTTTGTTTATTTCTAGAACTTCTTACGATTGCTCATCTTCCCTTTCCTAACCTTAACTCTCAGATTTAAAACAATCACAACGATATAGTTACGTTTACGATAATGATCATGATTGAAAATATACCAAAATACATTACAAATAACTCAATTAAGAAAGACCAACAGTTCAACAATACAGTACAGATAATAGAACTGCCAAAATATCTAACACGAAATTACTAGTAAGTAGTAAGTCTTATTATAGGGATGGCTGAAGACCGTTTTGAGACGTAATTGTTAGCTCATTGGTTTGGTTATTCGTTCAGATATATCCGATCCGATTAGAATATAACTTGTTTGGCAAGATAAGAAATCCAATACTGAAGTACCTACCTCCCTACTACATTCGTCTAGTAAACAGTCCAGTACTGCAGAGCCAACTAAAAGTAAAAAAATATTAACTAAAGAATATTACTCTACGAATGAATGCTGATGGCGATGAGAATCTATTATTAGGAGAAGAAAAAATACCGGGCCGAAACTAAAAGCAAAAAGAAACAATAGTGATTCAGAGTGCAATTAAATTATTAATTTGATTAAAAGGATGTCATTGTGTTTTGCGGACTAAAACTGTGATGTGTGGCTACCAAAGGAAACAAGTTATAAATTATTTTATAATACAATGTATTGTAAATAAATAAAAAAAATGTAAGCCACGTCCGTTACGTATACATACATAATGCGATATTGCGATGGCAGTCAGTGATCGATCAGTGAAGATAACGCTTAGAGTTACAGTGGCAACAAAGAAACAGAACACTAATACTAGAAACTCTAGAAAGTAATAAATAATTAAATATGTAATTACTTAATTACTTACTCCATTATTTCTAGTGCTTATTGTAGGTGTGTAGGAAATAGGATTGTTTGCTTACTCTCAAATAATGTTTGTCTTTGTCTGAAAGAAAGTCTTGTAAGTACATTTGTTCGTTGAAGCTATTTTTTCTTGGAAATCGCTTATAGTTTTAATTAATCCTAATTCTAAGATGTCTACGAGCAATTTACTGTAGTACCTAGTTTGTAACTTGGGAAAATAAAAGGAAAAAGACTCATAGTTTTCTATAGTAGTTTTGCGTATAGATTGTAAAAAGAAATTGTAATAATTATAGTGATTAGTAGGGTCATCGTTAATTATTACTAATCACAATCACACACTCAGTAAACTTTGTTGTGTTCAAAAGAATTATTGTAAGTTTGAAATTTATTTTGAGACAATTGCTTTAGAAAACACGCCGTTGTTAATTGTTATTCTTAAAAATAATCTTCCAAGATGCATTAAAGACATTGTTCAATTCAAGCGTAGATTAAATTAAATAGATACAGACGGTATTAATGGCAATGAATTTGTAAACTACCTAATAGATTTTTTGTGCAACATTTATTTTATTTTCTTACTGTACTTCCTGTGCTGTGTTGTAATGTATATTGTAATTTTTTGTCTATTTTCTTCAAGTTTGTTTTGTTTTTTTTTGTGTTGAGTCCAGTGTCCACAGTTAGTCATGTTTTTGTTATGTGTGCGTGTGTGTTATGTCTATTGAAAGGTGTCAGATTATGATTATGTTTCAATTAAATTGATTAGTACTAAATGTGTGTTTGCATGTTAGTCTTATCGTTATCGTTATCAGTTATCATTATTAGTATTTTTGTAGATCCAATAACTTACAACTAAAGGAATGAAATGTCAAGTTAATGTGTTTTTGTACATTTGTTTTGGTGTTTTGTTCACTTTTTTGAGTTTACATTACTAAATACTTACGTCGTGATCAATTTTATTTCAAAGGAAACGTTGAAACGTGTAAGTAATACTAATAATTAATTGAGAAATAAAAACTATAGTGCATCTCCATCACTTTTAGTGTACTGAAATCTATAGCGTCTTTTGTGTCTTTTGTGAATTGAAATTGACTGATGCCGTTTAAATGACGGACCATATGAGGCTCTTCATGATTTGATTGTTGTTTAATTACTGGCTTTTATTCTGGATTGAAATATTTGCAGGAGACAAAGCATCGTTGTTCTTAATTCTCGACTCTAGGGCAGTACCTCTACCTAAGTTTGTGTGCACTTTACTAACTAATTTACTTAGGTAGGTGAATTCGTATTACTAATTATCATGTTTTGTCTTTGTATATACCCTTCAGTGGTGCTAACAATCCTAAAGAAGTACCTACAAATATTTAAATTTAAAGTAAAATTTGTTATACTGCGAAATTCAGATTACTTACGTAGATTGAAGAAATAGGACGAGCACGAGTTTAGATGTGACTATATACCCTTTATATAGGATTCACTGACTTCACTTCAATTCAAACAGGACAAGTATGAAAATGTGGATACTTCTTCAGCAGCAGCATTTATTACAGCAGAACGCCCCTGAATAAACTAACGAAATTCACTGGAAGACTAGAATTAAAATATTTATGTATTCATCCCATCCGCATCCGCATCCTGAGGTCCCTGTTCGTTTAAGAGTCAACATTAACATTTACAAGCTGAGGGTCGGTCCTTCCATATTCTAAACTGCATGGAATGATAATGAAGCAAGGCGACCTTTGCCACTAGCCGCACTACACTGAAGGTTTTACATCGAAAATTCCAATTAAGTGGAAAATAAGTCCTTAACACGACAAAAATCGGAAATAATATTATATTATTCGTTTATTAATTAAAACCTCATAAATAATTAATTAATTACTTCCTACTGATTTACTTATGTAACTTTGTCAATAAAATTCAAACAAAAACGAAGACAAGTCAATACTTTAATTACTAGTAGACTGCAGTGTTACTGCTGCCTTCTATGGCCACAAAACAATTAAAATCTTGATTCCTTTACTTTACAATTATGTAATATGTACACCAATAATAATTATTGCACCACTATTATTATTTATTAAATATTTGTAGGTAATACGTGTGCACCGAAAACGTAGACTATAGAGCTAAGCTACCTATACAATAATTAAGTGACTGCGAAAGAGTATAGGTACTTAGAGGGGGATGTATATTCTGTGAAGGAAACTTGATTGATTATAACACAGTAATTTTATTGTTATAGGAAAAGAATGGGAGATTTAGAAAATATCGATTGTCGACATCGAGATCTGTGAAAACCCGTCAGCTGAGGCAGGGCTTCAATTTTCTAGGCAAATCGACTTAATATTTATTTTCCGCATCTTTGCCATTCCTTGTAGTTTATCTAGGCACCTCTGAGAAATCTAAATAAAACAAATAAAATCCACATTAGGTGGGTGGTAGCTATCTAACTTTTCCATAATTATTAATTCCTTTTAATTTTTGGTGTACTTACTCGACTACTGTTAATACACAATTCCTCAAGATTTGACAAATGGAAGAGAACAAAATATCCAAAAATGTCTGAGATTTCATGATACGGTTCATTAGATGTATTTGAAGCACTTGTAGTTCTCACATCGATGCTTAGTCTTTTCAGATCTAAAAAAAAGTTTAATTTGAGTTGAAATTAAAACTAGTAAACTCATAATTTTAAATAATGCGCACACAATATGAGCCTAGGTATATTAATACGACTCGTAACAATTTACTTACATATATAGTTATCGTGGTTAAAATAAAAAACAAATATGAATGCATTTACTTGGAAGCTTTGCTAGCCCATCCACGGGAGCCTGTCCCTCCAAAGCAGGCTGAATGACCGGATACAAATCGGTCTGGTGAAGATTCAAAAGGATATCTCGAACCGTCCCACGACTCAACCCAGTAAAAGCTGAATCCGGCAATGAGCATCGCTTATCAAGGTGAACCTCTAATTCTTCCAAAGTCGTCCAGAAAGTCCAGAATGTTTGAATTGTACGAATGTCATTGATGTCTACGGATATCCTCGTCACGGATGGGAATAGCAGGTAAAGCTTCCATAGATTGATTTGATTCTCAGTGCTATGATTTTCGTCAATGTAATGTATTTTACTGACGGTGACACATCGATTCCCTGGATGGATATTTCTCGGGTCAGGTAAAGGAATCGTCCAGTTGTGATAGGAGCGGTAGGCTCTGACTATTATAACTTGTAAACTCGGTAGCTGCCTCGAGTAATGAATGCCGCCCCACTCTAATGAATGCGTCCAAAAGTCCAACTTGACCAAGTTGGGCATATTGAATGGAAATGTGAAATTAAGGAATACAGAGCGACAGGCCGAGGGTCTCCCAATCATCAAGTATTTCAGAGTCGGTGCTTGATGGGACAAGAGCTCAAACACAGTCCCATGTGTCGCTTCCGGAGCTAAACTTTCTAATGTCAATTTCTCGAGTTTCATTCCATTTGCGGAAAAATAGTTTAAAAATCTCAAGTTGGATTCGTGGAGTTGGGAAATCTTTAAGCATTTCAATTGTTGGAACTGGGGTCCCAAGGAATGAAGGATGACGTCAATGAGCTCAAAACTTGAGTTTGTGTCACGAATAAGTAGGCTTTTAAGACGAGGGGCGGCGGAAAATATACTGTGAAAAAATTGCGAGCTGTAGCGGGCGGAAGTGAGATGAATCTTTATCTTTTGAAGTTTCGGTAAAATAAAGTTCCAGCTCCCATTCCCACCATTTGAACCGGTGGGCTCAAATAGTCTCTCTGTTTAAAAAAATAAGGACAAACGCAAGTTAAAGGTTTTCAAAAATCAAAATGACCATTATTGTTTTAAATTTTAAATTACCGAACACTACATATAAATATGTATTTAAGCACCTAGACACGCCGATATTTCAATAGGCAAAGTTCCAAGACATAAAGTATCCAGATTTTTCATCGAGTAGAATAAATCTTGGAAATTCCTCAAAGTAATATTACATTCATTATTATTGACCAGGGACAAATGTTTCACTCGAAGTCCATAGTTTTCAAAAATATTTCTTGGGTACAAGCGCCTCAAGGACACTCCACTGAGGACGATTTTAGTCCAGAAAAAAAACCCTTCTCCCCCTCCAAACGTCCCCACAAAGTCATTCCAATTTTCAACAGTCAGATTCAATACTTTATTCTCAGTGAGGACTCGACTTTGGAAATGGGGCGAGGCTAGACTTTGCCACTGACGACAGACCAGCCGGGCAGTGGCCAAGGAGTCCGCCGACATCTTACTGAACATGGTTGACAGAATCTATATAATTGAGTTCACGTAATCATTGAACACTTTAAAACACTAGGATTCAAACGGCATACACGATTACGACATTTTTTGCCAGCAATAAAAATATCAAAATTTGCTGTATCTCTATCAATTAACATCGTCCATCGCGGCAAATGTACCAACCTATTACACTATTACATCTACTTACAACTTAACTAAATCAACAACAAGCTGGCTCTCCTCTCCAAGCTCTTTTGTCTTGTCAGTATTTTTACGTAGCCCCACAAGCTCCAATACAGTACTGATTACGGAATGCCAGTAGTGTTGTCCAATACCTGAATTTATGAGTACCAGTACTTATCAGTACCTTCAGCTAATTTGATAGTCAGTACCAGTAGCTTCCTACCCTCCGAACTATCGCTACCCTACTCTACCAGTACCCAACGCAGTACCT
>JAQFZC010008112.1:0-10491 GCA_034695205.1 Dicyrtoma fusca | reverse complement strand
TCAAAACTAGTAAATAACACTTTTTCAAAATGGTCAAAACTAGTAAATAACACTTTTTTAAAATGGTCAAAACTAGTTAATAACACTTTTTCAAAATGGTCCAACCTAATAATAACACTTTTAAAAGGTCAGAAAGCTAGAAATTCCCTTTTTTCAAGAACACCCTAAACTAATTATATTACCGTTTGGAAAAGGTTAACTAGTTTAATAATCAATATTGTTAGTTTTTTCCTATTTTGTACGCAAAATTAACCGGAAGTGGTAATTCGTTAGCTTTAATTTGTTTAATAAAAGCCACCTTTTCCCCAAGTGTGGCTCAAATTAACGGGTATATAAAAGCCACTACAAAGCCTTTACAGTCATTCAAAGCCACGGTATTACGGATTTATTTCAGCCTACGGGGCTTCCTCCTTACATACTTGCCTTCCATTATTTAATTTACGCGAAAGAAACCTTTTTATTCTGAGTCTATGGTGTGGCTGTCCAGACACGAACAACTCTTCGAATTTCCTCCTCGTTCCAGCAAACCTTCAAAGTTTGTGCATCCAAATTCAGTGAACATCCTTTTACAAGTAAATCTCTTATTCAAACAATTTGCAACTCAAATAAAATATTTTAATTTAATTCAGTACAATTGTACCTATGCTTTGTAAACATAAACGAAGCTGCCACACGGCGTAGAATAAGCTAGAGGTAATTTACTAAATGTATTATTTTAAAGGATGTTTTATAAATTAGGTTGTGCATTTAAGTTGAAAATGCCAAAGCAACTTCAGATCATCCAGGCACCGCCCAAACCCAAGTCCACCAAGGTCACAATAGTGTCCCCACCAATTATATACGCTCCTAACAATGATTGTTGTGGTTGCAGTCGCAGAGTAGGGGCGATTGTTGTTGCTACATTTGAAATCGTAAGTCAAATATTATAGTGGTATTTAATTTAATGGGTTTGTTCGAAAATGTTTTAGTGCATAATTCGTTTAAAAGGTTTGCGCAGTGATACAAATGATTCAAGCCTCTGTTGCCATGGGATCCAAAAACGATTTTACGTCTAGTTGGCGGCAAGAATGTATGGTCACTGTAGTTTCAATTTTCAATGTAATATGTAAATATAAGGGGAATAACAATTAACTAACTTTGATATTGATTAACTATAATACTCTAGATACTCGTTCCTACGACTTTGATCCCAAATATTCAATGATTGCCGGATTTGCTTCTCTAGTCCATGGCCTTGTGTTGGCGGCGGGGATCTATTACGTACACAAAAATAATATTGCCAATACAAAAACTACCCATCACAGAGTTTTTCAAATGTTTTCTGTACTACAAATAATTTCAAATGCATTTAAATTTTCAGAAGAAGCAAGCACTCCTTGTCATTTGGCTAGTGTTTTGTGGGATTGAAATTGGGATTTTAGTGATTGGAACAATTCTCCTTTTCGTCCTTTTCTTGGATGCATCGACAACCGCAAGTTTTATAGTTCTTGCGGTTGGCCTTGTGGTGATTATCATCCTTTCATCTTGCTTTAACACCGTGAATCATCACCGAAAAGAGCTGGCAGATGCCGCAATTCAATATCAAAGCAATCCAGTAGTACAATTTGCCCCTGCTAAAGGGCGAAGAGCGAAGCCAACTGTTTGAATCCAATAATAATTGATGTTTCTTCTTTCCTAAAGCAAAGCCTTTAGCCGCAATAGACCTAGCGTTTAAAAACTGTTAGCTTGCTTATGTACTATAACAATGCTTATTTAATTAAATATATTAAAACTTTACCAAAGATGCTTTCATTGAACTTTAACGATTTACAAGCCTACTGTAATAGTTTTAAAATAATAAAAAACATATACTGAAATACAAAGCAATTTACTATTCCATTTTTTCCAGATGCGTACGTTGCATTTAGCTAGAAGCTTCAAGGTACACAGTCATCATTGTGCCTGGTATTTGGATGCATTCTATTCACGGGGATTTATTTGGTATGTATATACATAGTAAGAATAAATATGAGCAGAATAAGGTTGTTGGTAATTAATTATTACTAATTTATCTGTATTTTATTTCATAGTAAAAACATTTTCCGTAAGTGATGGCCAAATATGATAGTGTAATATGATGGCGTAATGAACCATTTTAACAGAAATGACGAGCTTATTTCTGCTGTGGAGCTATTTTTAGAATTCAGTTTTAGAATTTTGAAATTTTTTAAAAAACATTACTTCAGAGAAATCCAGTCTTGCTATGAATTTGGCTGATTGCAAGTTTGATAGGACTCGTGATTCTGCTGCTAGTGGTCATGTTATTCGTAACTTCCTCGTCATTGCCTTTAGCGTGGCATACCACATGATGTATTTCTGATAACAATTAAGGTTACCTACAAATTATATGAATATTCTAGTACATTAAAAAATGGGCAAAAACAGTATTAGAATGCGAACAAATACCATACCTAAATATTCATGTAAATCCACCTTAATTCGATTTCAAAAAATATACTTGTTTCTACCGAAAACTTTGCACATTCTGAGTAAACGTTACAAAGAAACTGCAGGAAAAGAACGAACGGCGTTACATAAAAACTTGAACCTGACCAGGCCAATAATAAATTATTCTTTTCTCTATCTATTACGATCAACATAACTGTGTATAAAATAGTAACCACTCTTGCCACTTTGGCGATTATTGGAATAACTTTGCGACAAATGTAAGGATGATACATATAATGCAACAACATCTCGGAAGTAAACTTGAAATACTCAGTAGTAAGCCTATTATTTCTGAAGTGCTCAATAATTATTTTATAGATCTGAATCAGGCACATTCTCATAAACCACTGAACCGCTGAAAGGTTGTTTTTAAAACAGGATTTATTCTACAAATTAACCGCTTTAAAACAGTACTATTTTTTGAATGATTAAAAGACGCGCAATCCTTTAATTGAATTGATTTCTTGGCTATGTTGAAATGTCTATTCAATCTGTGACGAAGCATGGTGACAATTTTTAAAAAAAGGTTAAATAGGTACTAGTTTTACGGTGGAATTCAAGAACGTTTTCTCAAACTGATTTTTCGATAGTACTAACCGCCCTATGCGTGAACGGCTAAACGGTCCCAAAGGTGGTCACTGGCTGTAGTTTTTGAACCAGTTGTTACAAAAATTTGAATTTGAGTTCAATTGAAAGCCTATGTCCTACCTTTTTAAAGTAAAATTTTGAAGTTCGTGCTTACAAAATTAAAAGTGTAAAAACTCGACAAGGTCTAAATTCCATTTTAACTTTTTTTGTAATTCAAAATGGCTAAATTCAATTTCTAATATTTTAGTTATTTTTTTAAATTACGCCGGAATCATCGCCAGATTAGTGAGAAGGAATCTATTTTCAAATATGGAATAACATTCGTTCAGAAGTAACAAACGGCGTAAAGCCTGCGTATCATAAAAGAAGCTTTTTCTTCTGCAATTATGCAAACTAGCGATAATTCTTTAAAAATATTGAGAGTAAATTTAACTAGAACTATTATATATCGTAGTATAGTTTAAAAAATAAAGTTTTTTCAATAGCTTAACGTTTAAAAGCAGTCAAGGATAGTAATTTCAGGACCCGTGAACACCATTTTAAAAAGAGGAACTGGTTGAAGCTACACAGATAAAAATTTTCTCAAAAGTTTTAAAAGTCCAACATGCTGATTTTACTTCGGAAAGAGTGATGGAAATTTTATCCACTTGTTCCCGTCTTCTGTCAGTTGTAATCACAATTAACAACACAAATGTGCTTAGTAGCGACCAGAGTGTCCAAATCTTGTTAGTTTTCTAAACTTAACGGAATAACTCGGAAACCGCTGAAACGAATGTTCTTTTAAAGAAGTTCACGCTCTACAAATTAACGGTTTTAGAACGGTCCAAATTATTAATTAGCATTTTTAGAAGGTGCTAAAACAATACATTTACGTTTTCATGTTTTCAAAAACACTTGAAGCTAATGGATAACACTTTTGAAAAGGTCAAAACCAAAAATCTGATAACAATCAATTTTAAAAAATTCAAAGCAAGAAATTAACACTGTCAAAAGGCTCAAATCTAAAAATTAATAATTTCAAAAACGTCAAAACTTGAAATTGAATTTTTTAAAAATAGGGAAATGACAGTCTGTACCTTTCAAAAAAATGTAAACGGTAAATAGGCTAGTCAGAAGGCTTCTAATTTACATCTTTTTCAGTAATTCTCAAGTTATTAGAAAAACGAGCTACCAACAGAACTTATGCAAGGTTGGAAAACGTTAAACTCCGCTCTATTTGATAGTTCGTTTTTTACAAACTCCAAGGCGTACTGTTTCGGTAATAATAAAATATTAACACATAAAGCACACTCATTAAGAAACTATTAGATGTATCAGTGAAGAAGCATACAAAGTGCAAATACTAGTTTTACACATTTTAAACCGACCAATTACGAATCTTTTTTTAAATTCGAAAAGGGGAAGTACAAGTATTACATATTGTTAATGTGTAATACTAGTACTTGTATGATTTGTAGGACCTTTGTACATCAAAGTAATATTAATTGAACGCTAGACTTGTTCTTCAATGCTTTTAAGCAAGAGCATCACTAATCTTGCTTCCGCATCTACAAAACCTAGATAAACTAACTCTTTTTATTAAGTTTGAATTTGCACGTTAAAGAATGATATAGTTCGACGACGCTCTTGTTTTAAAACGAAATTGTGCTGCTGTTTGAGAGCTAGATCCAGTTTCATTTTGGTAAATTTAAATTAAAGTAGGAATGTTAGGGCCTAGTCGAACGATAGGTAATTTTGACCCAGAATGAACCCAAAAAGTCTTTTTTTAATCATTTTTTTAACTTATAAAAAAATGTTTTTATCGTATGCAAAAAGCACATTTAAATTCGGTATTTCCTCGTCATTGCCTTTAGCGTGGCATACCACGTGGTTAACGTATACATAATAAGGTTACCCACAAATTGTATCAATAGTCTTGTACAAATTTTAAGAGTGGTAATCACAAGCCAAAAAAATTATTAAATTGCGTTCAAATACCATACCTAAGTATGCAAGTCAATCCGCCTTTAATTTCGAAAAATAAACTTGTTTCAACCGAAAAATTTGACGCATCTCTAGTATTTGTAACAAAATATCTGCTGGAAAAGAACGAATGGCGTTACATAAAGGGCTTGAACCTGGCAGATACAATAATAAATTATTCATTAGCTATTATCGTCAACATGGTTGTGTAAAAAATAGTAACCATTCTTGCCACTTGCCACCATAGCTATTGATTATTCAAATAATTTTGCGACAAAATTATATGAAAACATTCGTGTCGGCAAAGCAAGGATGACATACATAATTCAAAAAAACCTCGGTACTAAGCTATAAAAAATACTTTACTTTTAGTCAGTTGTGAACCTATTATTTCTATGATGTTTAAATAAAAACTCTGATGTACATGATTTGCATAAAACATTTTTTAAATTCGCACGGCGTGAAGCCTGCGCACCTTTTCAAAATTGGGAAACCATTAGAAAAATGTTTACAAAAGTGTGTGCTCTACAAATTTACTTTTATAAATTAGTCAAAATTATGTAAAAATCAAATAGGATTAATCCTTTTGTGACCTTAAAATTCCCTGCGTGAAGCTGCAATAACCCGTCAAAAAACTAATTGCACGTAGAAAGTGAAAAAACGGCTGAGGTGAATAATATATTTTTTTAATTTTAAATAAACTCATCTATATTTTCGAAAAGTAGGATAATTTCCCTCGCAATTATATAACCTTATTAAAGCTTTAAGAAGAAGATAGAAGTATATGTTTTAAAATAACGAACGGCGTTAGACGATTACAAGCTATTTTACTAAAATATCGACATTATACAATAACTTCAATTTGTTGCGTAATGGCATCGCATCGTACTATACATCATGTGAAAGGAAATGACGAGGAGATTAAGCAAAATGTATGCATGCATTTCTTTCATCCTGACCGAGAACAACAAGTGGCCCAAAGGCTCAACATTTTAGCGCAACGTTCTACCTCTAATTCGTGCCTAATAATGATGAGGGGTCAAAGCCCTAATAGTTTGTGAAATATATTCAGAATAGCTGCGAAGCCACTGAAAAATTGTTTTCAAATACCAGCGTTCTTCCTACAGTTTAGCTGCTTTGAAACAATCAGCACTTCAAAAAGGTACAAAACATGATATTGAAATTTTATCAAATGTCCAGAATTATTGAGGAAAATTTCAGAGATGGACCTAACCAGAAATTAATATTTCAAAAAACGTTCAGAAACAAGTAGCAAACACTTTTAAGGAGATTAACACTGGAAACTATCATATTTATAACATATTTGTAATTTCAAATAAATTTACTTTCACATAAACTTTTCATTACTAGATTTATTTCCGCTGCAGGTAAGTACTTCAATTTAAAACTTTAGTACTTATAAGCTAGAAAAATTTGTTCAATGACAGCCAACGGCGTTAGACAATTACAAACTTTTATTAGTGTCATTATTTATTCGAAACTGCAGCAACATTAGCTTTACTGTTACTATCACGTTTTACTTACATACCAGTTTTAATCAACATACAATTATTCTCTACCAGTTTTATTCTTATTTAATTAAACCACTTTTGTTTAGTTTTATTTTAGTTTTTGCGTTTGTAATGCTATTTTGCGGTTGACTTAAATTACATAGTTCAGTTTGACTTTAGATTTAAAACAAAACAACTTAAGGAATCCTCTTCACCTGTGTAATGCTCGGGAAACCAATGTTTAAACAGAAATTTCGAACGGCGTAAAGCCTACAACAGCCTTTTCTTCCTGTTTTATTATTTCTGATTGAACGGAGATCAAAATATTTGCTTAGATAAAGCAAGCATATGAATGCTCTAAAAACACAAGATTAATCAGCTGTTATAAATAAATTCGCCTTATAATTATTACAACAAACAGCTCGCAGGCTAGGTATTTTAAGCGAAACTTTTCCCTCATTTCATTTGTGCCTCCTAACGATGAGGGTGTCAAAATATTGGAAATTTGTAAAACCGGTTTGTAAAAACTGAGAAACTATTAAAAGGTTCTTTTTAAAACAGTCATTTTCAGAGGCATTTTCAGAAACATCCAAAACTACTAAATAACTTTTTACGAAAGGTCAATAGAAGAAATTGACATTTCCAAAAACTCTAAACTAACACTTAACAAAAGATCAAAACTAGAAAATATCATTTTATATAATATTAATATTAAATGTATAAATTATTAAAAGCAAACTTTAGTAATCCACATTCATAATTAGTGAGTTAAAAATCATAGTGGCGTAGAGTCAGTAGCTGAATCAAAGCATTCTTACCGTTCACCTTTTAAAAAGTCTCAACATTAATTTTTACACATTTTTGAAAATAACCAGTTTTTGTTCTAAAAAAAAGGCCACTGAAAGTTTTATACATTGTTTAAAAGAGAAACGTTTGTGTTTAATTATTATTGTGGGAATTTAAATAAATCATTCGTATAGGCAAACCAAGAATAGCAATGGCAAAAACAAATGTCGGGCTTAAACATAATATTCAATTCCCGTTAATAAAATATGTTTCCTTTTTCCTACAATGCTCTGTGTCCGCGTTGCACCGCAAAAACACACTTATAAATAACAAATGGCGGCTTCACGCGCATATTATTATAAATCTTTACCACTGCATTTTTGAATGCCACTAATGATAAAGAGTATAAAAACAATTTGAGTTTGTTAAATGTATTCAGAAATGGGAAACCATGAATACTAAGAGTTTTTGAATAAAAGTGAATTTTACGCGAATATAAACGTTTTCAAAAATAACAAAATTAAAATGTAACACTTTGAAAAGCTTTAAGTCTTAAGCATTAAAGGACTTGAGCCTTAATGCATTTAAGTAAGGCGTACATTGGTCTATAGGTATACCATAGTAAGTCTTACACGTTTTGGAATATGCAGAATTCTAGTTTTGACCTTTTTGAAAGTGCGCTAAACCTCGCTTCCTAGAGGTAAAGGCTCAGGAATAACTGAAGCAGTTATAAAACGATTAAGACGGTAAAATGGCTATTTTAAAGCAATGAAATAATCGATACGTATTCTGGATACTTCAGCTATTTGTTTTTATTCAATATTCCTCCATCCCATCTGAATCTTCAAGAATTAAACTGCTGGTTTTTGATACAAAACTTATAAATGGCGTTTAAATGAGCTTGTCATATTGGTGATTTTTAAAACCTCAAAATGGCATGCTTTCAAAAGTAAAAGATTTTTAGTGGCCTGGTTTGGTTTTTGCCATTTTACAATTTTAAGCTCCCTTTGCACATAAAAATAGATCGTTTTAGGCATCGATTTGATTTAAACCACGGGAAAAAAATGTATATTGTGCTTTTTAAAACGTTTTTAAAAAAATTAATTCATTTAATTGAATAATTTTTTGATAAATAAGCGTCATGTAGGGACGTATCTTTCTTTGTAATCCAGAAAATTTTAAATTCGAAATTACGACTAAACTTTTGAAGCGAATATACGATTTTATTTGTACAGCTGCCGGTTTTAATTTCAACTGCGTTACATGCTCTTACTACGTAGATCAGGATTCGTTCGGTTATCAGGATGCACCATTTAACCAGGGCATTTTGTAATTGACAGCAAATACAAATCAAGTTTGAGTATTAATTATGTTTAGTTTTTCTTCTAGCAAGTTTTCTCTCCATGCAGCCAGGTTTTTTCTTCGGTTGTACTGACGTCATGCTTGAACATAGCGCATCGATGGCTTCCAAAGCCAAAGGAACAATTTGGTCGGCTGGAAGTTCAAATCCGTGGGTTCCCAAGTCCCTCATCTCCCATGTTAGTCCTAGGGTTGGTTTTGACTGGTTCGTCAGAAGATGCATAGAAGTAGTCCGAAGAGTCCCCTGATATAGGATCTATACGCGTACAGAGCACATACAGAAGTGTATTCACTGATTAACTCATATTACTTGAGCAATTAGCGGCTCAAGACCCGATTTTCTGCCCGAATATTTCACACACACAACTGTATGGGAACTTCAGAAATAAAACTCTGCTTGCTTAAGTCTGCTTTTAACCTATTCGGACCTGCGAAGCCATCAAGCATGAAAAGGATGCTTTGAAAAAGCTTTTATTGGACAACAAACTCTTTAAGAAGGGTCAAAACTAGTATTTAGCGTTTTCAAAATGGTTAAAACTAGTAATTGACACTTTTCAAAAAGTTCAAAAGAGGAAATTAGCGTTTTTAAAAGGTCAAAACTAGTAATTGGCACTTTTCAAAAAGGTTAAAAGAAGAAATTAAGCTTTTTTAAAAGGTCAAAACTAGTAATTGGCACTTTTCAAAAAGGTCAAAAACAAGAAATTAGGGTTTTCAAAAAGGTCAAAACTTGTAATTCGCACTTTTCAAAAAGGTCAAAAACAAGAAATTGGTGTTTTCCAAGAAATGTAAAACTGGATATATTACCGTTTCGAAAAGGTTAATACGCTTGAACATCGGATATAGTTTCTTTCATTTGTAATCCTAAACTTTGAATTTTTTTGAGCTCCTCGTCTTGTTTCTCTGGTGGCACTAGAGCAACTGCCTTTCGATTAATTACAGTTGGCTCGAGAAAAAACTCAAGCCCGGAGTTTAGTAAGTCGACCAGTGACTTCAGTTCCAATTCATTCTGCTGTGTCATTTCGAACGCTTTGTAGCCATCGTAGCAAACTCTAGTTTCTAGCAAGCCAAAATTTTGAAAATGGAAACGTTTTTTATCAAAAATATCTAGTTCTTTGTGTAATTATATCTTTAGTTACTGATGCCCACTTGTTAACCTATTCGAAACTGACATACCATGAAAAGAATGCCTTAAAATGAGCTTATTTAACAATTAAAAGACACAATCCAAGTAATTAACACTTTCAAAAAGGTCAAAACCGGAAATTACACTTTTCAAAAATATTTAAAACTAGTAATTAACATTTTTAAAAGACACATTCGAACAATTTAACACTTTCAAAAAGGTCGAAACCGGAAATTACACTTTTTAAAAACATTTAAAGCTAGTAATTAACATTTTTAAAAGACTCAATCCAAAAAATTAACACTTTCAAAAGGGTCAAAACCGGAAATTACATTTTTCGCAAACATTTAAAACTAGTAATTAACATTTTCAAAAGACACAATCAAAGAAATGAACACTTTCAAAAAGGTCAAAACCGGAAATTACACTTTTCAAAAACATTTAAAACTAGTAATTGCCATTTTCAAAAGACACAACAAAGGAACACTTTGAAAAAGGTCAAAACTGGAAATTACACTTTTCAAAAACATTTAAAACTAGTAATTACCATTTTCAAAAGACACAATCCAAGAAATTAAAACTTAAAAATGTTAAAACCGGAAATTACACTTTTCAAAAACATTTAAAACTAGTAATTACCATTTTCAAAAGACACAATCCAAGAAATTAAAACTT
>JAQFZC010008111.1:0-10492 GCA_034695205.1 Dicyrtoma fusca | reverse complement strand
AAACCAAAAAGTGGCACAAAGTATAATGTCAGTAGTGATACCATGGACCATGTCTATGACTACAAAAATTTTGGTTACAATCCGGATAGAGAATCTCACGAACCCTCCTAGTTAGCATAACTGGACTTGCGTAATATGTATTTATTTTCCTTCCAGAAGGCCGTCATTTAAAATAAAATAAAAACAAAATATGTAAGTTTTCATTGAAACGGCCACAATTGGGATAAAAAAATTCAGCGCAATTTAAAAATTCCCTCGAAATGTCTTGAAACAGGACGCACGTTTTTCCACATTATTGATATTGATGAAATGAACCATTGAAAAGTTTATTGATCAGGCTCTGAAAAGAAAATTCATGCAAGTGGCGGAAAAGTCTGTCGTTAGGTTATAACATGCTACTGAAGCACAAGTCGTCGTGGCAATATACATGTTCCTATATTTTAATATTTTAAAATACTCATGCTTAATGACTTAAGGTTATTTGTTTCTAGTTGCCACAGCCAAATTCTCTTTACACATTGATTGCCAAAATGAAAACAAGGGGCCCCTACGGGTCCCAAGTTCTTCGGGGCCTAGATTTTGAAATTCACTTCTATTCCCGGACGCTACGCCTCTGCATACAGTGTGTAGTGTATATAGGAACTGCAATTAATTATAAAGATTAACAATTTAATGCAAATGTTTTGCACATACAGTGTGTAGTGTATATAGAAGCTGCAGTTAACTACAGAAATTACCAAGTTAATGCAAACGTTTTGCACATACAGTGTGTCGTGTATGTAGGAGCTGCAAATTATTAATTAAATTATCAATTTAATGCAAATATTTTGCACATACAGTGTGTAGTGTATATAGAAGCTGCAAAAAATTATAGGAATTAACATTTTATTGCAAGTGTTTTGCGCATACAGTGTGTAGTGTATACAGGAGCTGCAATTTATTGTAGAAACTAACAATTTAATGCAAATGTTTTGCACATACAGTAACTTATAGCTATGTGTACAACAATTAACACAATTACAACGTTATTTGTTTTATTTACACTTTATCTACATACTGTATTGAGACGATTGTTGTCAATTCTTATGATACTCCCTTATTAGTTTTACAGATTTGGAGATATGAACATTAAACTTCAGACATTACTGGCCGAGTAGCATACTTTTATTATTATTTATAACAGAAAAAGGGTGTTCTAATGTTTATTTATTTATAGAATTTGACTTTATTTGCCAGGAAAGAGAAAGGCTCAACAATGTTAACCTTGATATTAAATTCGTTGATTAATTTAATGATTTGTTAATTTATGTATATAACTTAAAAAAGTGATAGATAGGTAGTTTATATAGAAAAAGACTACACATTACTACAATTTAAGATAATGACTGTTTGGTTTGTAGCCGATTTTGTTTTGTTTTGTTTTGATTTCCAGATACTGTCCCGGAACTCGGTTGATGTTGAAATTTGGTTTGAATATGCCTGATTGTTAGGAAGTCTTCTAGTTGATACTTACTGACTAGTCAACTAAAATTTGCTTCCAAATTATATTGTTGTCACCCGCTGTGTAAATCCGAGAAACTGGGGTGAGGACTGGGGGTGGACCTCGTGCGGCTGGCGCTGTAAACATGTCAGGTTGCCTAGTCGTCCCAGTAACTATTTTGCTTTGTTTCCAGTCTTGTATATTTGCATCGTGTCTCTACTGATTTCAGCTACGGACTAACAGCGTTGCAGCAAAATTTAATTTAAAATTAATTTATTATCAATTTTAAATTTACTATTTATCTATAACGAGAAGAAACTAGCTATGTGGATTAAAATATTGATATTGTCAAAATGCGTATTTTAACAATATAAAGAGAAAAAACAAATACTAAAGATAAATTAAGAGTATACCTATATACTATGAATTAATGCAGGTATTTTACCAATTTGAGGTTGTATGTATGTATGTATGTATGTATTTTCAGGGTTTCTGATAGTCGATTGAACTCCAATCAGAAAGAGCTCAGACCGCTATATTGGGTCCATTGCTATCCCTTATACAGGTTTAATTTTAGCCTTATTGAAATCGACCTGTAGCAATAATAAATGCTAACAAGTCTTTTCTTGAGGCTTCCCTAATTATTACATGCGGATTTAGTCTAGGACCTATATACCACCCTAAATGTAGCATGCGTTTGTGCATAAAGTGATGACAGTCTGTCAAGTAATGTAACACAGTTTTCTTGTCTTCTTTACAGAATGTGCAAAGAGGTGAGTCAACTAATCGCATTACATGTAGATGCTTATTTAACGGGCAATGGCCTGACAATATCAATGTCAGCGTTCTGCATGCCCGTCGTGTTAATTTAGATAATGAGCGAGTGCCATATAGTGGCTCCTCAGTCAGAAGTTTAGCTAAGCAGCAGTCTTTGCGGTCAACCCATGACCGTTTGTGTTTCTCTTCCTGCCACTGCCGTATAGCCAGTTTTCGTACACTGCTCGTAACTGGTAGGATAGGTTCAGGACCCGTGGGATATCTCGTTCCTCCTTCGCTTTCCATGTGAGCACCTCGTGCAAGTCGGTCAGCAGTTTCATTGCCAACGTACCCTTTATGACCTGGGATCCATGTAAGAATGACCTTGTTATTAAGTGCAAGTTGTTGCAGTAAATCATGACATTCTCGTACCAGACCAGAGTTTGTTGCCGCCTTTGTCAGTGACTTAAGCGTGCTCTGGCTGTCGCTATATATCGTAATTGTCCTGTTAAGATAGTGATTGTATATCAGCTCAGAAGCGGCTAATATTATAGCCATTACTTCTGTCTGGCAAACAGTCGCATAACTGCCCAATGAATGAGACAGCGAACATATAGTTTTTCCGTCTGTCCTATCTTCAATATGCACACCAGAGCCTGAATGGTCTCCCGCTTTTGATCCATCTGTGAAGCACACAATGTCTCTACTGCGGTCTGACAAGTCAGTTTTCCATTGTAAGCTATTTAGTATTTGTATTGAGAACTTACTGGGGTTAAGAGCGTGTTCCGTGTTGTCATCTGCAGGCATGCGTAAGACGGGTATTTCATTTGTCCATCTGTCGCATAAAGCAACATGAATTTGAGGTTACTTTCCTTGAATCAGTTTATCGTTGGGTACATGCAAGGTTAGGTGAGGGTACAATTTTTTGACTTCAGCGGAGTACTGAGCAAATGGTGAAATCCGTGGTACAGTTGGTTAGGAAAGAGATGGTTGTGGAGAAGAGTAGGAGTTATTTTAAGTAGGTGAATGGTCAGTCACTTGATCTTTTGGATTCGACGTTGGCTTGCAACTGAATTTGAAATAACAACATATTGCGATTAATAAAATTAGAACAAAAACACAAATGGTGGTCCAACTGTATAAGGTAATAGAGGTCGCTCCCTTCTCTATCCGAATTTCAATTTTTTGAAGATTTGTAGCTGAGGAGAATCGGGTCGTGAAAGGAAATAGCCAAGAGCCTACGGCTACCATTGATTGTTCCATGACGGAGCTTAGTGGATTTGACAGTTCCTCTGATTTATTTAGATTGGGTAGAGCAGGCGCCAAGTCAAAAGACTTGAGTTATCACTCGAATGTCGGTATAATAACCATGTAAAAACCATTTTCCCTAATGTTTGACCAATACGATCTTGTATTACATCATTTTGACGAAAATGGGAAGGAGATTAGAGATCTAAAGTTAGTTTTAAAATATCATGTTCAAATTTTGAAATTTTTCAAAAAATGTTGAAAAAACATAGAAAAACCCAGTTTGCACGCACACATGTTCGGTTCAATATTAATTTATTTGGGCAAATCTGCATAGATTTTGTTTTGCATGCGATTACCTTTAAAGTTGTGTATTGCTCGTCTCGTTCAGACCTGAGTGACCAGTTGCAATTTCGATTTGAAATTTTTCCGTTTTTGAAAATTTTGAAAATTGTGAAGAAATAAGTGGGGCGAAGCCCTACTTGAATTATTCCTTGTAACACACAATTTTGAGCCAAACGGAGAATATATTACGGATCTAAGCTTGCTTTTTAAGTACAGTAAACTTAAATTTTTGAGGTTTAATTAAATATCTTCGGTAGAACATATCATGGAGGCCACCAAGTTTGCGAAGCCAACTTGAAGCTCTAATTGAAGCTCGGAGTATAGATCCTGACATTCTTATAAAAGAAAATATCGTCCAAGCTAACCAAGCTCTCCTTCTCAATCTTTGCTTGTGCCAATTTAGCGAGCCGGTATCAGTACCCAAACTGTATCATTTACAATAAACGTAAGTTGACGATTCTTCTTATTAAAGCGGGTCTTTTGTTTGGCTTTTGCCAAAGCCAGATCTCTACTTACCTCATCTCTATTAGTTAGAATTTTGGCAAGAGTTTCGTTTTTATTTGGAAAAGGGATGAGTAATTAATGGTAACTCAGGGTGGTAGTTATGAAATAAGAAAAATGGGGATGCTTTTAGAGATGCATTGTCAGCAGCGTTGTAACTAAAGGTAATATGTGGGATGTATTTATCCCAATTACTATGACTCTTATTTACACTTATAAATACACTAAAAGTGTGGTTAAGGCGTTTAACTAGTCCACACGTTTGAGGGGGGTAACTAGTTGACGTTTTATGTTCAGCAGCTAGGCTCTGATTACTGACTGAATTACTGCAGAAATGAATTCTTTGGCGCTGTCAGATATCAAAATGCGAAAGGATCAATGTTTACAAATAACGTCGTTTACAAGTAATTGGGCAATATTTTCTGTATGTGTGGACGGAATCGACTTAGTTACTAAGTAACGTGTGTAGTAGTCTGTTAGGAAAATGAGGTATATATTTCCATCATCGGACGTGACAAACAGACCTATCAAGTCAATGCCAAGTTTTCAAACGGTTTAGACGCACTGATTGGTTTTAGGTTTCCAAACTTCTTGGTTTTTGGATGTTTTCTTGCAGTGCATATTGAAAATGAGAGTATGTACTATAGCACATCTTGTCGCATTCGCGGCCAGTAATAGCGTAGTTGTAGTCGAGTAAGTGTTCGTATATATCCTTGATGTGCTAACATAGGATCATCATGGTACGCAGTGAGAATTGAGGAATCAGAACCTTGGGTACTAGGAGCCTTTTATTGATGATTTGGCTATTATGTATTGAACTCCGTCTCTGTCTTGAATTATTTGCGTGAAATGTTTATTAGCAAAACTTAAAAGTCTTTAATCTTGACGTTGGGCTGCATCAATGCATTCGTTATGCAATCTACACAGTATATCTGTAGATTCACTGAAGGCTTTTGCTTGTAGTGTGGGTATGTGAGAATCTAAATCCTCGTCTTCTTTAGTACCGAAGGCGTAGGGATTTTTTGGTAGGGCGCCTGCTACTTGATTATCCTTTCCGGGCTTGTACTTTATATCAAATTCGAAGTCTTGTAGTCTAATTAGAAATTTGTTCAGTCGTGTATTAGAATCCTTATCAGGCTTGAGCCACTAAAGGGCAATATGGTCAGTCACAAGAGTGAATCGTCTGCCATGTAGGTACTCTCGAAGTTTTCTTAACGCAAATACGCATGCTAGTAGCTCTCTTTCGCCGGTTGAGTATCTTTGTTCGGCTAGAGTCAGAGTGCGAGATGCATACGCAATGGGGTGCAATGATTGTTTATTTGTTGAGAAAGAAATGAACCTAATGCAGTTTTTGATGCATTACAGGTTACTGTACAGGCCAAGTCCTCTTGAAAGTTTGAAAGGATAGGTGCAGTAAGTAGACGCTTCTGTAGGGTTTTAAGTGCTTGGTTTTAAACGTCGCCTAAGTAAACTTGGCGTTCGTGTCCTATAAATCTGTTAATGGTTGTGCTATTTCCGAGACATTAGGGATTAAACGACGGAAAAATGAAAGTAATCCATGAACATTTCTGGCCTGTGTGACAGTAGTGGGTGCTGGAAAATTTTGGATGGCATCAGTTTTAGTTTTATCCGGGGTTATTCTTGTGGAGTGTATTTCGAATCCTAGTGCAGTTATTTGTTAGTAACCAAAATAACATTTCGGGGGATTCGAAGACAGTTTAAATTGTGGTAGCCTACTAAATACGTTTCTCAAATTTGGTCGAATAGAGGGCAGTAAGAAATCACGTCATATAGATATACTAATGAAGTTTACCATTTTAAACTCCCGAGTACTATATCCATTGACCTTTGGAAATGGCCTGGGGCAGTTTTTAATCTAAACATGACTTTATTGGGTCTAAACGTTCCGTCCGGGGTAATAATTGAGGCTTTATCTCGATCTTTTTCTGCTATGTTACATTGACTGTACGCAGATCGCAGGTCGATGGTGTGAAACCACGTGGCGTTTCGTAAGGATGATAAAAAGTCATTGATTCTAGGCAGAGGGTATGTCATCTCTTGTTATGGCATTTAGTTGTCCACAGTTTAATAGAACTCTCTATTCTCCATTCTTCTTAGGGATTAGGAAAACAGGGTATGCAAACGGGGAGTAACTTGGTTCTAAATGTATGTTTTCAACCATTTCTTTTATTTAATTTCAAATTTCTTTCTTATCGTATTGGGACATTTTGTAAAGAGGTTGTTTGCAAGGGAGATTATTTGCAATGTCAATTTTCATTGGTGGCAGAGGGCATATTTTTAGTTCGGCCATGGAAAATGCAGCTATATCTGAAAATTCTTGAAGGAGATCAATAACAACTTTTCTTTGATTCGGGGATAATTCTGGGTTAATATTGAACTGGGAAAGCTGATCTGTAGATAAGACTCTAGTTGTAGCAGAAGGCTGTATGGTTGTGATGAAAATCGGATCAGGCAAATCCGTGTCGTAGCTACCTAGAGTGGTTCATTTATAGACAGTGACTTTCTGTCCCGTCGGATTGAAAATATAGACTTAAGAAGAGATTAAAAACCCCTTCCTGGACAAAAATAAATAAGACGATTTACAAAATGCTTAAAATAACTAAACATAATCACTATTTACTTCAAATATTACAAAAAAACCTGTTTGTTAGTGATTTTTGAAAAACAACAAAAATTTAAATTTTAAATTCAAAAACCTCAAAAACTGATTAGGACGCTTTCAGCAAAAAATGCAAAATTTCATTGAAATCGAAGATTAATCTATTTGCTTACAACCAATATTAAATAGAGTATCATGGAATAAACAAATACTACGGTAAAAAGATCTGATAATGTTGATATTTTAAAAAATGCTTATTTCAAAATTGTTTTTTAATTAAATGGAGGCCAAGGTCTGCATACGTTGCAAGAATACTAGACATTTCATTGTTTTATAAAACATTCAATTCATTTAAAAAATGTTCAAACAAAACTAGGATCGAAAAATTAAAATGTGAATGTGGTCGAATATACACTAAAAGGAATTATTTTAGGCATTTTTAAACAAAAGTAAACAAAAATAACATCACAAAAATTAACATAAATACATTTTTACTCTTAAATTATTTCTTTCATAACTTAAGAAATCTAAAAATGATTTCGGAAAGAGAACAACATTTGTCTTCACTAAATGTTAAACAATTACAATACATTGCAAAAACTCTTTAAATTAAATATGTACATCAGTATACAAAAGCTCTACTTATACAAGAAATTATGAGTATAGAAACAAATAATAGCAAAAGAGACTTGATTTATCTAAGGTTTCTAGACAACCAAGAATTAAAAAAAGTAAATGTGATCGATGCTGTGCTTGTGCTGAAGAAGAACACGCTTCTAAACACATAACAGAAAAAATTTTTAAGGTTAAAACATGTTTTGACTGTAGGCTAGAAACATTTCAAAATATAAATAATAAATATAGACTCGATATAGAAAATTATATGTTAAACCTATAAGAACCAGGCATTCTCTTATTAATGAAACATTAAAACAAAAAAATGTTAAAATATATTTAGCTTTAGAATGTTAATTAAAAAGTTAGATGATAAAGAATTAAGGATGAGACACTCAAATTCTACATTTCAATTACAAAATGTAGAATTAATGCAAGTGACTCATTTAACTTCGTTTTAGAGTAGTCCAAGAAATATATTTATCGTGCGATGTGATAAACTAGAAGCAAAAGGGTCTGGTTGGATACTTAATACAAAATTTCTGTTAGAAATCAATATAAATAAATTAATTCCATTAAGCGAAAGCTCATACATTGAGTTACAAAAATAGGCAAAAGACAAGAAAGCATGCAATATTATAGAAAATGAAGATAATACGTGTTTTCTTTATAGCGTAAAACCTTGTTTATATCCTGCAGCAGATCACGTAGGAAGAGTATCAAAATATTCTTAATATTTAGATTCAGTAAAATGGGCTGATATAGAATTTGCAGTTAAAATCAGATATATTAAAATTTGTAAAGCCAGATAATATTAATATAACAGTTTTGCCCTTGGCGATTGCAATCCAGATAAATCTTTTTCTAAAAAAACACAGCTTCATACTCCTTTAGGTTCAGGTTATGCTTTATATGTTAAAAGCGTTTATAATAATTTCACTGAACCATTAATACGCTATAGAGGTGTTAATGCTGACACACATTTTATTAATAGTTTAACAACAATTTCTAAAACAATTCATTCTTTTATGAAACTAAATACACCCATAACAAATATTGAATTAGAATTATACAACTCAAACAAAAATTTTATCGATGTAAAAGAAAATTTTCATAAACTAATCTAAAAATCAGAGATCATGATCATTATACTGGAGACTATAGAGGGGCGGCATGTAATAACTGTAATTTAATTAATAGAAATGTTACATTTATACCAGTAAATTTCCAAAACTTTTCGAGTTTTGACATGCATTTGTTTGAAAGAAATCTATGTGAGGATAAATGTAAAATATCATTAATACCTGATAAAGAGGAAAAGTATATTTCTTCAACTAAAAGACTCAAGTTATTAAAAAATGAATACATTTACTTAGGGTTTTTAGATTTGTTTAGATTTTTACAAAGTAGCCTAGCTACATTATCAACTAATTTAGATTTAGAACAATTAGCAGAAACTACAAAATATTTTAAAAGCACAATAACAAAATATTTTATTTAGAAAAGAAAATTAAAAATAAAAAAACAGTAATACATAGAAAAAAGATTTATTCATATGAAAATATGAGTGATATAAGTAAATTTTCAGACACTCAATTACCCTCCATTGATAAATTTCACTCTTCTTAAACAAAGAAAAATGTTAGTAAGATTGATTATGATCACGCATTAAAAGTATGGGATTATTTTCATATGAAAAATCCCGGTGATTGGCATGATTTATATAACAAACTAGATGTACTACTTTTAGCAGATGTTTTTGAAAATTTTAGAAGTTTAGCTTTAAATAGTGATTATGGATTAGATCCAGCTTGGTACTATACTACTCCTAGTTTTGCTTGAAATTGCATGCTTTAATACACGGGAGTAAAAATTGGATTTAGTATAGGATTATGAAATGTTTATATTTTTTGAAAATGGTATTAGACGAGGCAAAAGTCAATGTAGTAATCGATATTCTAAACCAGATGATAACACTCAAATGGTAGATATAGACGCAAAAAATCTGTATGGATGGGCATTATCTCAGTTATTACCTAAAAGTGATTTATAATGGATGAATGAAGACTCTTTTGAATACAGCTGATGATACTGGTTACGTTTTTGAGGTTGATTTATCATTTCCAAGAGATTTAGAAATGTACAATAAATTCAACGATCTGCCACTTGCAACAGAAAACTCATTATCACCAGGTGGAAAAGTTAAAAAGTTATTATGCACTTTTAATGATAAAAGAAATTATATGATTCACTATAAACTACTTAAATTATATCAAGATCTGGGTATAAAAATAACCAAAGTTTATAGAAAAATTAAGTTTACTCAATCAAATTTTATAACATTTTTGGAAAGTAATGTCAAATTCTGTGTTTGGAAATGCAATCGGTTAGAAATCAACAAAATATAAGATTGCATTCAGATGAGGACACTCTTCAACGTGCGATAAATAAAGCAACTTTTAAATCTAGAACAATATTTAGTAATTTGGTTGCAGTGCATAGTTATATGACTTAAGTTAAATTTAATAAAGCAATTTATATTAGACAAGCAGTTTTAGACCTTTCAAAACTTTTAATGTATGATTTTCATTATAATGTGATAAAAGAAGAGTTTAAAGACAAAGTAAACTTATTGTACATAGACACCGACGCCTGTATTTATGAAATAAAACACACTTGCTTGTATAGTTTCATATAACATAATCCTTCTTATTTTGAAACATATGATTACCCAAAAGATTACAAACTTTTTTCAGAAGAAAATAAAAACGTTATAGGCAAATTTAAAGATGAACTCAATGTGAAAGAGCTTGAAAAATTTGAAAGATGATAAAAGATATTTAGTTCAAGGTGTAATGCCCAGAGTGAGCAGAGCACAGTGGTAGGCGGTTTCAGCCTTCCCGCCGTGAGCTAGCCCAGTCCAAGAG
>JAQFZC010008110.1:0-10494 GCA_034695205.1 Dicyrtoma fusca | reverse complement strand
GCAATCTGTAGCCAAATCAAGCTTATTGAAACACAATTAGGGGTCTTTGCGCGTTATTTTTTCAATGTAGCCCCCCCCCAGACCGTATTTCTTTTGCGTTCATATTTTGAATATAATATAATAATTTTGGATGCTGATCTAACCCCTCCCCCGCGCCCGCATGGCGTTATCCCAAGAAGTTTTTGCAAGATGCTACTCGTAGTGTAGCACAGGAACGCAACATAACATTTACTACACTTAATAAACTCGATTCAATTCCGTTAAATGTTCGATTTTAAATTCCCTGAAGAAAATTGAGTCAATCAATGTATGATATCATAATAAGGGGTGGGTCGGTCCATAGTTGAGAAATAATTTGAAGTGATTTGGAGGTCGGTGGGTCCTAGAAAAGTATACTTCTCACTGATATGATTGATGGGAAGCCCCTAAATAGTTGTATATAATAGTGGGAAGCAAAAATGAATACGGATAGTCCAACTAAAAACTCAGCAATGTGTGCAGTGGACGGTGTTCTTATGGATGACATTTGGGAGATGTTTATCAAGGAGCCTGGACGGGGAATTTGCAAGCTATGTGCAAAACCAATTGCGACACCTAAAGGTGGCACGACGGCACTTCATAATCATGCCAATAGTTTGCATAAAAAGTATGCTAAAAAGCGTGTCAAAGCAAGTCCAAAGGGTAACGAATATTTAATAATAAGTTTTACTCATTGTTATAACTATTTATAAATTGTACAGAATTTCAGTAATCAACACCAACTTTTTCTGATGAATAAGGATTCCATTTTTAAAGATAGGCTACCATTATTGAAGTCCGTCGGGCATTATAGAGTTTTTGACAAACCCCCCCCTTATTGTATACAAGGTTTTAGTGTAAATGAAAACGGCTTTTTAGCCGAAGTTGAAGTTAAAGACCAATGTCTCCCAGAAAATTTAAAATGTTAACTGATTGTGATAAAATGTTTGCGGAAGTATCAGTAGAAAATGTAACGGCCTTCTTACACAAAACGTTAACTTTAATTCAAATTTAAATTGTTGAAGCGTTGAAAAAAATCCGCATTTCGCTCTAGTGTATAGTTGTTTTTATTTTACACTGTAAAATGTCATTAAATATTGGTAACGGAGTATATTTTTAAGCTGTCCTTGAAAGGTCTTTATTGAGGTTTTGGATAAAGGCCTACATTTTAAATTTGTTACTGGGCTCAATTCTAGAATTAGAGGTTAGATTTGTATAAAGAAGTATTGTTTTCCTAATATGTTTCTGCTGATACCCCCTCAAAGATTTTTACCACAATCGGTTGAAATTTTTAATTCCCTTTAGTTAGGGATCCTGGTGGCCTCTAGAATGCTCAATGCACTGTAATAATGGTAAACTATAATTAAAAGACAAACTAAAAATATTGTCTTATGTTGAAAAGTGGATGTCAATTGGAGTTTTTTATCTGTAGTAGTCCTCAAATCTCATAAAAGCTTTTTTTGATATAGAACCCCTTCAAAAGAAAGCTGAACTCAGCAGTATGGATATTCTCAATTATCAGTATCCCTTGGAATCAAGACTGGCCAAACTAACGGCATGCAGTGGGTATTCTTTCCATTCGATCAAAAATAGTACCGTCATACAAGAGGGCCTAGCTGATACCCTAAAAAGATTGAAGTCAAAAGCAATCGTGCCAGTGTCAGACAAAACAATTCGTAGTCTCGTTGTTAAATTTGGGGGAAAGGTTAAAGAAGCCATGAAAGAAAACATTCGGCGAAAATTGAATAACGGGAAGTACTTCTCTTGTTGTTTCGATGAGTGGGTTTCAGTCTCACGTCGTAGATATCTCAATGTCTGTGTCGAAGATAAGTCAGGAAATGCATTCAACCTAGGCTTAGTTCGGATTGTTGGCAAAGCCAGCGCTGACAACATTTTAGCTTTAGTGAATCAACGTCTACTTGAATTCGCAATTGATTCAAAGAAAGACATCATTGCTTTTACTACTGATGGTTGCTCTGTAATGCAAAAACTACACCGCCATTCAGGAATCTAAAGTCAATTATGTATAGTTCACGGCATTCATCTCGCTGTGATAGATATACTTTACAAAAAAAACTAAATCAGGCGAAGACAGTTCGACTGACGTACTTGAATCAGAGGAGGATGAAAGCAGTGTTGAGGAGGAATTCAGTGATATACCTGATTATTCCAGCGAAGACGAAGATGAGGAGAAAGAGGACATAGAAAGAGACCAAAGTGCAGATGAAACGGAACAAAAACAGGAAGGTATTGAGGAGAATGATAGTGGATTCAAAGTCGAACAATGCGGTTTACCGCTTGATTTTGAATCCAAAACAATCAAAACTATTATTGCAAAGGTCCGAGCGTTAGCAAAGCATTTCAAGCGTTCAGCAAAAGACAATGACGTACTGCAAAGCATCATTAAAACAAAACTGAAGCATCCTAGAGGGCTAAAACTAATTTTAGATTGTAGGACGAGATGGTCCAGTCTGTACGATATGCTGGATCGTTATTACAAAGTACGTGAAGCTGTAGATGAGGCCGTAAGAGAAACTAAACTTCAAATCAAGATCTCAGCCACAGAAAAGTGTATGATAAGATGCTTGTTGAAGAGCTTAAAACCAATAGCCCTAACGGTAAAGATACTATGTAGAAGAGATTCTAACCTTTTGAAAGCTCGAGCAGCACTGAAATTACTCTTTCATGTTTTAGAGGGCCAAAACAATGTTTTAAGTAACGCTTTAGTTGCTCAGTTACGTACTAGAATTAGCAAAAGATGGACCATAAATTCGTCTGTGCTATACTATCTTCAAACAGCCTGCCTGACAGATAATTACGCAGAAGAAAGCGTTGTGATAGACGAGGACGAAGATGAGGATGATGACTTGAGTCCTTTCTATAAAACTATGTTCCCAACTTTAGTAGAGAACACTTCAGACAGTCCTCCTGTATCCAGTATCTTTGAAATTCATACAAAATCCGAAATAAAAGAGCATCTTATAAAACTAATAGCTAGAGTTTGCCCACTCGCGCCTGCGACAAAGGAGTCCAATACTTCAAATGAAAGCGATTTCTCATCAGATAACCCGCCACTCAAAAGAGCAAAGCTTTCGTTTGAAGATCAGTTAAATCACGCAGTTTCAAACGTAGAAGTTGCAAAAAAGTTTAAAAAGACCAATTCCAAACAGTCAGAAATCTCCAAAGCTTTAACAGCAGAAATGACACTTCACGAGAAGAATAATCACCGAGGTGGTTACCTGGAAAAATGCTTCCAGATGTTACTGTCAATCAAACCAACCTCCGTTGAGTCGGAACGCGCTTTTTCGGCTGCCGGTGCTCTGTGCACAAAAGTAAGGTCAAGATTCAATGATGAAACAATCGATGTTTTAGCCTTCTTGCGTCACGCTCTTAGTTCTCCAAACTATATTTAATCGTTTTAAATTTACTCAATTTACGTTTTGTTAAAAATTTTACATTATAAATGTTACGCCGTTTCTGGTAACTAATAGAGTTTAAAGCTTCCCATAATTGAACTACCTGTTTTTAGCTTTAACAGCTTCAATTTTAGCTTCAACTAATTAAATGCTTTTTGTTCAGATTTAATGAAAAAGTGAACTATTAGCAAGTTTTCAGGCATGCTTGGATTAACCCAAACTGAGCAAACTTTTGTCCATTGTAACATATGTTTAGTACTTAATAATTTCACCTTTCTAGATTAAATGTGTTAAATGATTTACCAAAACTCAATTTATTTTTTGCATAAATTCATTTGAACCGCCGAAATGCTTACGAATCGTTCAGATGCTTTAATTTTATTCTATAGGTAATAACACGAATCAACTCAAATTATGATTTTAATGCCAAGTAATGTATTATATAAAAACTTGAGCGTAGCATTTTGGTTTCCTAATTGCAACAACGCTGGTCATTAACTAATAGTTATCTAATTTAGTATTATAAAACGTGCAGAAAACTGAAACCAAAAAACAAAGACCAGTTTATATATTGTGAGCACTAATACTAATTAAAAATAAATAATTGCAAAGATAATGTTGTTTAAAAGATAATTCGCTATTAAAATTACTTATCATTAGAAATTCATTACTAAAGCAAGGGTTACTACAACTTAGTTCAAAGTGAAGGCAATTGCTATAACTTAAACTGAAACAAAATTCATACCATCTTAAAGTGTTATTTCACCCAATATTGCTACTTTGAATTGTTACATCGCCCAGTTTATTATTACAAGCTGCTACTTCACCTATTGTTATCAATAACGTTTTATATAAGCCTAAATGTTCATTATGATATCTAAGATCGTCAATATTAACACTCTGAAGGTATAGATCATCTAATAATATAATATTCATCTGAAGGAACAAATTACTCACACCTATCCCTTTGAAGTGTTACAAAGCCAATGTGATTACTAGAAAGGGTTAGATTACACTTATTTACCAAAATAACAAGATAATTCACCCAATTTTATCATTCTCAAGTATTAGATCACCCACTTTATTAGTAATAAATGTAATACTACAAAAATATAATATTATGGTATGTTAGATCACACAACTAATCACTATCAAGTGCAAGATCAGTCAGTGTTATCAATCTGAAGAGTTTAATGACCAAATAGTATTATGTTTCTATGCTACGTCACCCACTGTTATCACTTATAAGTGCTAGTAAACCCAAAATTATTATTATTAGATCAACCATAATTATAACTCTTAAGCGTAAAATCAATTTACATTATTACTTAAAAGACTAAGAACACAATATATCATCACTGAAGTTTTAACCAAACTCATTACAATTATTCTAAAGTATTTAATCGCCAAATTGTATTCCTCTGAAGTTTTAGATCGCTTTATTACTATAACAAGTTTGATCATCAAATATTACCAGTTTAAAGTTTAACACAACCCTAATATATTAATATTCAATGTCATACACATAATCCCAAGTAAGTGCAAGATCGGCCAACATTATCACCGAAGAGTTTAATAACCCAATATTATCACATAGAAATGCTAGTTTACACCAAAATTATTATTATGACTTGGTAAATCAACTATCATTTAAAAAACTGATATAAAGTAGTTAACTGCCGTGCCACCAATAATACAATTTCTTTGCTCCGTGGAATGATAAAAAAATCAAGTCAGTTTTGCGAGCCAAATAAACCTGTCTTAGTCTGAATTATTGTTAATCGGTAATTAGATGACCGGTTTCGGATTTGCTTTATTCTTCGTCAAATCTATATACTGTGAGTACCACTTTTAATGAAATAAAATTTTAACACAAAATATTATTAACAGTGTTTTGATTGAAATTATTTAAGTAATATTTAACACTATATTTTGGTTTGGCAGCCAGAGCTCGCAGCCTTGGCAGCCAAAACCGCAGTTAATCCGAAACCGGTCATCTCATTACCGATTAACAATAATTCTGACTAAGACAGTTTTATTTGGCTCGCAAAACTGACTTGATAGTTTTCATCATTCCACAAAGCAAAGAAATTGTATTATTGGTGGCACGCCAGTTCACTACTTTACAGTAGAGTTTTTAATCACTTTTAATCATAAAGTTAATTAACATTGTTACTTAAAAGTCTTAAATCATCCAATATTATCACTTGAAAGTTTTAACTTAACTTAACCCGTTAAAATTAGTCTACAATACTTGATCACCAAATAATATTCGCCTAGATTGTGATTTCGATTGTAATTCTCGATTTTGAAAATTCTGATTCAAATTCTGATTCTAATTATTGAATAATACCGATTAAATTACGATTCCGATTCAAATTACCATCCCTGACCAAAAGTGGGGATCGCAATGGGTGTTTCTTGTTTGATCACCATGGTGGGCTTTGCTTTGACCACTACCCGTCTCTGAATTGGTCATCGCACTACATAACTCTCATTTGATCAGCCTTCCGTTCAGCCCTGTTATCACCGTGGTGGGCTTCGCTATGACCACAACGCCGCATCATATACCCTTTATAACCGCATCATGCTGCGGTTATGATGGGTGTAAGATGAGATCCAGATGCGATTATAATAGGAATTTCATTATTATGATGCGATTATGATGCGATTATAACTATCAAAAATAGACTCACTTTAGGGCTTAAATGAATCGATTATGATGTGGTGAATTGGTAGAATGTACTTAGCAATTAGCGCAACGCTGAAGTTGGCGTAAGGCAGTGCAGTTCACCGTGTGCTACAGGGCAGGGTCCTGTACCTAGCTGACTGTGTGAATTGATCAGTAGCAGCAGTATTACTTACGGGAGCCGCCCTACTCGCCTACTGACGATTCGCCGACGGCCTACTCGCCTACCGCCAGCTCGACTACTTTAGTCTTGCCGACCGGACAACTTGCCTACTACAATCTTGCCAACTAGACAAGTCGACTACTTACCAACTTGCCAACTAGACAACTGGACTACTTAAGAACTTGTCAACTGGACAAATCGACTACTAACTAACTTGCCTACTAGACAACTCGACTACTAACCAATTTGCCTACTGAAGGAGATGACAGCAAAGCAATTACTATTGCTATTCATAATGATCCTAACTTTAATGACGATTTTGAATATTTTAGACTATACGAAATCGACGAAATGAATTGAACGGTAGATTGGTTTCTTGTCCATTTTTCAATTTTCAATTTCACATGAACTTAAAAATGGCTAAAATATTCACAAGTCAGAGCGATAAATCCCATCTTCACTTTGAAGGATGTTTATTAGGAATTTTAAACGAAGTAAAAATAAATTGTCGGTGTGCAAATCGAAAAAGTTGTGAAACTTTAAAAGAAATAAATACCCAGTACAATCACCAACAGCACTAAGATTGGTAAAATTAGTAATTAAATAGATAGCAATTATTTTCAATATTAATTAAAGAATACGCTTAACAACTACTAGTTTTTTCACAGCGTACATTATTTTTACTTTAAAGTTAGTTAAAATACTACACGAATTTTTTGTACGGCATATTTCCATTCGACGACTTGAGGCTTGAAGCAATGACCATCACGAAGAAGCGACCTCTGATGTGTTTCACCAAACGCACGGACGTAATTCTAATTTTAAAAAATAAACTTATAACTATTTGTTTTAAAGTATATTTTGCTTTCCACCAGGTTGGTACTAGGTATCTCTCTGTTCTAAAACACTTGCGTTTCGTAGTCCGACAATTTATGGTGCCATTTCGTTTTGAAATATTTTGAAATTTGAAATTGAAAAATGGACAAGAAACCAATCTAATGTTCAATGCATTTCGTATGGTCCAAAATATTCAAAATCGTCATAGTAAAGTTATAATCACTATGAATAGCAACAGTAATTACTCTGCAGTCATCTCCTTCAGTAGGCAAATTGGTTAGTAGTCGAGTTGTCTAGTAGGCAAATTGGTTAGTAGTCGAGTTGTCTAGTAGGCAAATTGGTTAGTAGTCGAGTTGTCTAGTAGGCAATTTGGTTAGTAGTCGAGTTGTCTAGTTGGCAAGTTTGAAGTAGGCAAGTTGTCCGGTCGGCAAGTTGGTTGGTTGGCAAGATTAAAGTAGGCGAGCTGGCGGTAGGCGAATCGTCAGTAGGCGAGTAGTCCGCAACCCAGTACTTGCATCGTGGGGATGCAGATAATAGTCCACAATATTTATGGAGCTTCCGCAGATACAATAAATAACTCCTGTCGTCTTGGCATAGCTGGGCAAAATATATAAAATAAATAAATGATGTAGCGAACTTGCTCTGGGTTTCTGGGTATGTATACCTGAGGTCGTCGTGACGAGAAAGGGATCCTTATCTTCATTGAGTGCTTTCTGCACTTCTCTCTCAAGCTCTTCTGGAATCGTTTTTCCTGCAGAGTCTACTTCGACGCCAATCTAGTTTTCAGTTCCTAAACCTAGAGATGAAACAAAATAATAGGTATCTAAATATTTCAGTGTGAATGGTACATGACGAATGACGATTTTAGGTATTTCCTGAGCAATTTGAGTTAAGAACATGTTACAAGGCACGCTTGTATATTCCTTAACCCACCTTCAAACGATGCTAGTTTCATAATACGCAGTGAGCACCTTCAGAGGTAAACATTGTGTCCTTCATTGTAAAGCAGTACATTTGTATTGAATTGAATTGACACTTGAATAAAGATCACTCAACTCAACTCATTATCATTGTTTTCCCCCCAAATAAACCTTTTCCTGTAAATACAGTAAAAGTACCAGTCCGATAACGAGAAAGTGCTTTATTACGTAGTTGTTAGTGGTCTCAGTGGTCCGTTCCAGGAACACAAATTCCGTTCCGTTCCGGTCTGTTCCGGTCCGTTCCGTTCCAAGGGGTTAGGAACGGACCACCAATATCCGGACCGGAACGGAACACATTGTTATGGTCCGATCCAGAAAAGTTTTGTTTAATGAAAATCATAATTCGTCCTAAAGTTTAATTTTGGAAATGTAGGGACAAAATTTGCATTATGCCTATGCACACTATTTCTTTGATTTTGATTAAAACCGATTGCTCATGGCCTTCGGTAGCGCTGATGCTTATAACATCACATTTACGGTGACAACTTTTTCAATGTTTGAAATCTGTTAGTAGCAGCTATTATTAGCGGGAATTGGAAAAGCGTTAGGTACTCGTTTTAATGTTTTTGAAACTGCAATTTGTTGTTTTGACCATTTTAAAAGTGTTAGATAATTAGTTTTAAAAAATGTTTATTACATGTTTTGACCAATTCGAAAAGCTAATTAGTAGAATAAACATTTTTTCATTTATTCCATGGTCCCATTCGAAACCGGGAAACCATAGGAAAAACTATTTACAAAAGTTGGTATTTTAATCTTAATCTAAAGATAAACTTTTTCAAAACGTCAAAACCTCGGTTTAACTTAACAATCAAAAATGAAAAGCATTTCGAAAATGGTTTGTAAGGTTACACAATAAATTAGAATTTTCAAAAACATTCAAAGCTAGTACAATCAGCATTTTTAAAAAGGTCAAAACTAAAAATTAACGTTTTCAGAAAGGTCAAACTTAAAAATGAACGTTTTTAGAAAGGTCAAAACTAGAAATTAACTTTTTCAGAAAGGGCAAAACTAGAGAAATCACTATTTTCAAAAAGGTGCAAAACTAGATAGGTATAGTACCGCTTAGAAAAACTGAACATGCACTAAGCTGTATTGCTACATATATGGAAAGAGAATTATAAAGTTAATTGCTAAAACCGGTTTAGTCTAAAATAATTGTTTGACGTTTTAAATTTTTTTTTGGCTTGGACCGTTCCTATCCGTGCCGTGGAACGGAACGGACCACCGTTCCGTTCCAAAAAATTTGAACCGGAATGTGGTCCCAACTAATTCTCCAGCGACTCCGTAGGGGTCCAGGCTATTGAAAGACACCCGATTTGGGTAATCTTTGGTATGTGAGGTGACTACCACTTACCACCACCTACCAACTGTAGTGGTGGTCAAAGCAAAGCCCACCACGTTGACCACCATGGTGGTCAAACACGTACACCGAATGGTGATGACCATGGTAGTCAAATGGGAAGCAAGGATGCCGAAGACCAGCTGCGAGATGGGTGGTGGTCAAAGCAACCGGCACCACGGTGACTACCATTATAGTCACACCAACCAGGAACACAGTGACTACCACTGTCAGCCACCAGCAGATACTTGCTGTAATCGCCCCTTTCCTCACCTCACCATCCCCGACCAAACTACTCTCACACGTGTCACACCAGGGCCACTGCGTATTACTGAAGTTACATTTTCTGTATCTACGCGAAAATAAATATGACTTGGACGCCAGTTCAAACTTACACGTTTTTTATTATTCCACCTTTGGGTTTCCTTCTTTTAGGTTAGGCTAGGTTTCTCCCCCGGGGGGTCTTGGGAGGCGAAGCCCCCCTCCAGCTAGACTTGGGAAAATATGGCTGGACGTAGTTGGGTTACATTTTCCTTCCACCCGAGGGTGAATTGGAAAATGTAACCCAACTACGTTCAGCCATGAGGAGCACAGCACCCACATCACATGCTTACGCTAGTACCACCCTGGCAATCAGCAGGTTTCCCGTGACGCTGACCACCATATGGTAATCACCACGTTCTCCCTAATCCTTGCCCACTACCCACAGGCCCATTCTTTCAAAACCCCGGTTAAGATCGAACACAGTGACTACCACCTCCAGAGATGGGGTGGTCTCCACGCAACTAGGTCGGTTGACCACCATGGTGGTCATGTCACTATTTAGTCCACTGACCACCAGGTGGAGTGACTACCATATACCAAAGATCACCCGAAGATATTTCTATTTTAAAAATAAATTATCAATAGTAAAGGACTAGGATGGACAATAACATTATTAAGAATTCTTAATACTCATATTATTAAAAATATGTATTTTCTCAAATAGAACACGGGGTGTTCTATTTAAAAATTGAACTCAAACCCCGTGTTGTATTAGAGACCCGTGC
>JAQFZC010008109.1:0-10494 GCA_034695205.1 Dicyrtoma fusca | reverse complement strand
CTAACTGTAGGCATTACATCTAAGAAAGGGAAGAAGTCATCACTTAAGTTTGCTGATTTTGAATATGCAATTTGATAAAATGTTTGTGTACTATGTATATTGTTTGTACGATGGCGGTAATCTTGCGTGATTTGAAAAAGGTTTACTTTCAACAATTCAAGAATGATGCTACATTGCTTTGCAAGCAGTTTCACGTTCCTCCCAAAAAAATTCTATTTTCTTTACTCTAAGAGCATTTGAGCATTACTTTGAGTTTAGGTTGTATTAATGTTTCCGCGCTACTTCATGGGAGAGACGAGAAAGCGAGAGAGAGAGAGAGAGAAAGCAAAAACGTATTGGCTAAAGTATACTGCACTCCTGAACCGTACAGTGGAGCGAAACGATTTCAGTGGAAACGTACCAAAATAATGGAATAATATTCGCAAAGTTCCACCATGCATTCCTCTTCTTACACTCTGTTAAAAGTTTAGATTTGTTGAGCAAGTAAAAACTTGTCTACGCAATATAAAATGTTAGCCGTGTGGTGGTCCCACCGTCCGACCGACTATTCCTCCTGCTGTCCAAACACACACGCAAGCCAATCCACTAAAAAAATCCATTCAACCTACACCACACAACTTCATAGCTAAGAGTTACCCAAAGGAGCGGTAATGTGTATGTGTGTGCAGAAAACTTTCGAATTTAACCTTTTACGCCCAGCTCACGTCTATGTATGTATGCATGTAGGCAGCCAACGTTAAAGTATTGTTATAGGTATGTACACTTTTGGTAGTGGTGGGGAAGAATCTTGTGTGTGTGTAGTTTTACTTGTCCTTATAGACAGTTCCATTTAAGATCATACCAGAAAGCGCGATAAAGCATTTCTAGATTAAGCCTTTGCGTGGCCGACAAGTAAAATCGAAATAAATGGTAACACTGCTTCGCTGTAGAAAACAAGTGGAAAGCGCGTTTCCTTGAATGTACACCCCACTTGGAATGGATTGTAGTTTGTACTTTTTACCATTAAAAGATTTCTTATTTGTTTTATATTAACATTATTGTTTTGCTTTTAAAAAATACAAAAGTGTAAAATAAAAATAGCAAGGCTCTCCTGCGTACGAATCGTTATCGTGCAGAAAAAGGAAATTCCATTATTTTCCGAGGGATCAGTAGCAGATGGGTAGGGGACAAAACAGTGGGGACAAAATACTGTAGGCAAAAATAGAGTAGGAATAAAACAAATACGTCTCATAGCTCATTACTTAAAGAAAATAATTTATTGTACGAATTCTTTAAAAGCACTCAAGTTCAAGATCAACAATCAAAATTAAACAATTTATGATTTCATTCACAAAACCAGGTTGGTTCCGTTAATTTTACTTTGAATTTATTTAGAAAATTCATACTTATTTCCTAATGTAATGAGCTTCTGAAACTTATCATCTATACAGCAGTAGTGTTGTGTCCCACATTGTTTTGGCCACTTTATTTTGTCCAGTTCCAGTAGCAGATATCTCTCACACTATAGTTTTGGAGTTGAAGAAAAAAACCTTACTGGTGATTCGATTCGAGAAATGTAGTTACTTGACGATCAGTAAAGTGTCACCGTCATTTGCTCTCGGAAACTTTATGATTATTGTTATTGTCTGAGTGAACAACCTTGGATCCGCTTCTTTTCCTATTCTTCCCCTGGTACGCTCCTATTAACTGCAATTTTAGGAGGCCCTTCGACCAGTTTCTAATCTTTGTGTATGTAGACGGATTCCATGCCCAAGATCAATTTGAGAGTAAGAAAATCCTTGTTAAATATTGTACCCCGCAAGAAAACAAGATTATAAACAAGCGAAGAGAGACATGAAAGGTGTAAGAAACGCAAAAGCGTGAAATTCGCTCCCATATCGTTTCTTCACACACACAAGAATAAAACAAGTCCTTTCACTTGGAAGGTGAAAGTGTAAATGGGTAATCTGTACAGTCAATTCCCACTCTCCATTTCATTACGTATGTACAAAATGTCTTTTGTGGATTACACTAGCCCATGTCACACAGTCAAGAGCAAAAATGTCTAAATTACAAAGAAAGTTTCACATGAAAATGCACGACTGTGCATCCTTCAATAATATGCCATATAATAGTGTGCCATTTGCTTCCAAGTATGAATACTGATGTTGGAAGAAAAAACGGGCCAAAACTGTATGTGAGTGTGTGTGAGATCTTCCGTAATTTCATTTACACAGGGAATGTTTATACACTAACGGTCTATAAGTTCTAATATGGAGAAAGTGGTGCAAGACGTATAGGAGCGTCTTAACGTATTTACTGGAAAGAGGAAATAAACATTGAGTACCGCCGTCACAGTCACTTACTTAACAGTCTTGAGTTGCCTTGGAAAAAGAAGAAGAAGAGAAATAACATAAAAATATGGTTGTTTCGAAAAGAGCATTTCTAGAGCTCCGTTTTTGCCCGTAACAGCCTTTTCCTACTCTTTTGAGTACAATGCAATTTTGACTGTCGCCGTTTGGCCTGCAATAGGGATGACGTTAATCGTGCCGCCTCTTGGATTTACACTCACTTTCACCAATTCGATTTTTACCACTTGTGCCCTTTGTATAGCTCCATATTCTCCATAACATTGCAACTTTAATTTTCTGCCACTATAGTATTTACATAATATGCACAATTGTCTCGTGTGACTCCGACTGCACGCATAATATAGCAGTAAATGCAGCTTGTATATACAATGTACAACACGATGCACCTTACACGGCGCGGCGCTTAGAATAATTCCTAATAATGTAGGTCTACGGACGCAGTTGACATTTCAACACTAGGGACTTGAAAGTGATAAAAATATTATTTGATTTTATATAAAGACATAAGAAATATAAAAAGTCTCAGATAAAATGTGCAATTTTATACGAAAGTTGGAAATGGGAAAATTGAGGTACGATTATATTATTGCTTGGGTACCGCTGTGCTAAAAATTCTTATAAGATCTTTCCTGTGAACTGGGGATATGCCACATGCATCCTCAAAGATATGGAATTTAATTTTTCTTCAAGAACAGGTATCAGTAAAATAACATTGGTTGGAAAATGAGACTCGGAGCAAATAAAGACTTGAATAGCACCGTCATCCACTATGTAAACATATTCACATCTACTGATAAAAGACAACATGCACATAAAATTGTACCGTGAAGAATTATAGGAGACCCAAGAGATACATCTAAATATATGATATACTCTGTCGCATACAGACGGCAAACTAGAAACTTTGTCATTACGGAAGTATGTTTGTATCGGCTGCTCTACATACTAGCTCATCAAACTATGAAAATAAAATCTAAAAGCAAAACATTACCCAAGATTTCTCTTTTCAGAACTTTCCCTATGAATTCAGCTTTCACCAAGGTTACCCTATACAACTAAGAAAAGTGAAAGGTGTGCATTCATATACTACACATTGCTTATTATTGTCTGGAAACTTTCAATCGATGAGCTCAATTTTTATGAAATATTTCAATCTTTGCTCGGAAGCAGCGCCTTTTATTTTCTTGGAGTAAATGTCTATCGTATTTCGTATGTACTCAAGTAGAACAAGTAACTAACTTGAAAGCTAGTGTATTGGTGGGTCTAGGACAAGCACCATCTTATGGCAGAAGGGAGTGAGTAAATACCCATTTAAGATTTTGGAACAGCTCCTTATGCCGTTAATTAAAATTTACGGCACCCCGAAGTAGTTTTAGATGTGCAATATATCTACATACAATTTGCGCTGAAAAACTTAAATAGTCTACGAAATTGTAAATGTCTGATATTATGCATCTGTTCAACAAAAATACGTATCAGCGGAAGTAGGAAGGAGTAGAGAGAGAGTGAGTGAGTATAAAGTAAATGGTTAACTTAAGACGATTAGAATGTGTCCAACGAGATGTTCAGCCTCTTCCATGGTTTCTAAGTGTACCATAACTTTGCTTAGTTTAATATTACTGTGGTGTATGGCTCTAAATAACGTCTCGAGTAATACGTTTAACACACGCCTACTAGTTCCCCTGTAAACATCTAATCCTGTCATGCACATTATTGTCGGATGTAAATCTGAAGACTTTCCTTTATACATCCTTTCGCTACATACTTCCTCCTTGGCTAAGGCTACATTATGCATTTCTATATCTATGCGTCCATTGAATCGTCAGCTGAAGAGGCGCTGTATCTCAGCTTCCCTTGTCTATAGCAGCATAACAACAACAACGACAGAAGCAAAGGGTAGTCTACGATTTCTACTCGGTGACCTAAATTATAATAAAACTGTCCAATCATGATTCTTCATGACCAACAACTTGCATTAGAAACCCTATTAAATTCTGAATGTGGTAAAAGTTTCGTATTTTGTATGCATTCGTATATCCCTCAATACAAGAAATTTTTATTAAGGATTAGGATAAGCTTAGTAAAATTCATCTTAAAAAATACAAGAAAGCCCTGTATCGATGTAAAAAAATAAATTGAGCAAAAATAAGAGTTGGATTTTTTACTTTTACTATTGTAGAAGGAATTCATAAAGAATCGTTATGGTATATTAGTAGCAATGGAAGACAGGGGAAAGGCGGAACAACCACAATAAATTCACATTAACCTGCCAGTGACCTGGCCCAAAAGGGAAGCCAAGCCGCTACAATTGTATTTATTAGAATTTTAATAGACCTGGGTAGAAAGTGCAGAGATCAAGTGTGCTAGTGGTCTCCTGTAACAGTAATAGTTTTATGTGGTGGCGTGGAATGACAGCGTTATTAAGTATTTAAAACTGCAACGACCCTTCAAGCCCAGCAGACAGCTTTAATGCTTGGACACAAATAGTACGCTTTGGCTTTCTCCAGATGTGCTTTCCAATTTCACACCTTCTTACAGCCTTAGCTCATGCTACATGTACATATGTATGTACCCAGAAAACTTAGAGTAGGTATATAGAGTGCACAGCGGTAGCCTTTTAGATTTCTTGAGTTGCATGTGTGGGGAAAATTAAAGGGTTCCGAACGGTTTTGATATGCGAAGTTGGGGAGAGAGAAAAAGTAAAACTACAGTAGTAACATGTAATGGGCCATTTTAATATGTGATAAATTTATAGAGACACGATTTTTAAATAGGTACATAGTGTGAAAATATACAAGTGTTACGTCATGGTTTCAAGTCTATTTAGACCAGGCGACATGTACCCACTTACCCCAGGAGGCTAATAGTTTGGTACACCCTCCTAATAAAACCAGTGAATGAGTCAACTGCTACTACTACTCACTTCCTACACTTTCTCCATTTCCTTGAAACAGTTTCGGACTTACACATTTTCCTATCCGTAAATACCTACATGTTACATGCTTACTGCATATTTTATGCATGCAAATCCACCAAGGGAAAAATCTATTCTTAAATTTTATCCAAAGTGAAAGCAAGTTTTGGCTTTGTCTTTATCTCCTAAAGCCATGTACAAGGTAGCAATCTGTGAGCCCAATCGGACATAATAGTCATGAATAAATAAGACCTGATCGCATGGAGAAAGTTTCAGTTTGATTCATCAACTGCGAGAGATAACAGCACTCCCTCTCGGTTCAGCTCCAAAGATCTGTCCTTTCTACTACATAACTCAACAGTAAATTATAGATGTTACAAGCATAAGGATAACCATCGCTACCGAAGGTGTAAGGTAGTGTAGCTTTTTTTATCTGCTCGTTGGGATATTTCAATGCAAACAATTCTATCTACAATTTCTTATCTACCGCCTGTATGTACATCATACACTCAATTTGGCACTACTATATACAGGTAGAAGCTTTTGCTTTTGGATAAAAGGACGAACTCTTGGACCAAATCTTTCGACTTCCATCTTTACCAATGCAGTGGTGACTTACCAAAACTTTACCAATGACTTGTGTAACTTGTGTCCATGTTAAAGAAGAGGAGAGGGGGGGGGAGAAAATCATAGAACGGAGAAAGGAAGGTGCTTTCCTTATGAAGTCACGTATGTTAAATCGCCAGATAGTTCTCAGTCTTGTACGTACTGGACTGATACGCGGAGAGAGATTACGTAACTGCTCATATGTATATACATATATTTATCTGTAGGCTGGAAAACTTTTTAAAGGAGCTGAGAGTGTAAAAGCAGTATACTATTCTAAACTATGTAATCAGCTGGAAATGAAGGCTGTGGTGGCCTCCCAGGTCTTCAAATAACTCTTTTCCTTTTAGCTCTTACACTTGCTCACACATGTTCACACTATATGGTGTCCCTCTATTTTCAAATCTCGTTGACGACATGATCTAGAAATGAAAAATTCAAGTCCGTTTTTCTCACTTCTCCTACTTTCTCTTTCAACGTGACACACATGTGACGGTTTCCATGTAAGGTCCTAATGTACGCTGCCATTTACTCATAGAAAGTATGTACTTTTCCGTGGAGTTTCTCTTCTGTAAAAAGCTATTTTTGACACGCCTTCAGCAGCATCCCATCATTTGACCTACAAATTATCCCAGCATTCTACATCCCATCATTTTCCCTTACCTCCCTTCTATAGAATTCAAACTCTTCTCAATTTTAATTCTTGCAATTCCAGAATCCCATTTCCCTCCCTTACTAAAGAGTTCAGATCCGACAAAGACCGTTTCCTTAAACTTTCTTCAAAGGTTGGAAGCGTGCTTTGAATGTTTGTGTGGATCCCTTGACTTGAAAATCCAGTGAAAGTATGAACTTGAAGGATAGTTTTTCGTACCCTTCATTTTTGCAAGCATACCGCTCCCAATAAAAATCAATACATTTCAAACGGACCCAATTCAAAGGAACAAAGAAGCTTGAGTATAAATTGGAGGAACGATGGTGATGAGACTTCATTTTTTTTGATGGACAGACTGCAAAATTGGAAATTGGTATTTTTCATTTATTTTTCAATTTTCATTTTATTATATTTTTCCTTCAACGAGGGAACCCAGTGAGAAGTAACAATGATGCTAATGTACCAGAGGAAAGGATTACTGCTCTATACAAGCAAGTCTTTGCATATATAAATGTAAATGCAAGCGCGTGGACTAGATGACCGACTTAGAGGGAAAGCAAATGTGGATATTTCAAAGATAAAAATACATACGTTGGAAGGAAGGATTGAAGTTGGAGCGAGAGACACAATAACTAACTGAATTCACTCTATGGGTGGTAGGGAGAGTGTGAAATGTGCTTCCTTTGCTCCACCATGATGTATGTACGTGTCAACCTTCCCAGCAGGATTTTACTCGAGGTCTCTGCCATTTACACTCACTCAATGGCAAAAGTAATAACCATACAGTGTCTCTCTCTTTCTCTGGGTCTATACTTTTACAAAAGAAAGCTGTCGTTGCTGACACTGCAAAAACTTTGGTATATGACTATTTCCAATCTATTATTAATACAGCACCTACGCTTTCCTTGTTCCCACGGAGACCAACTCATATTTACAATGCTTTTGCAGCACTCACCGGTACGGGCTGCTCATTTGAACTCATATGAGTAAACCCAATTACTTTTGTACGCGCATTATGGCTGCGCTTAACCTTTTTTTCGAACAATGGAAATAATAAAGAAGGTCAATCATCATACATGGGAGGCAAAGGAACCAAATTCGGCTCAGGTTTCTTCAGTCTGTATTGTTTGGAAAGAGAATATGCACAAAAAAGTCAATACTTTTCAATGCAGAACATAAGATCTGAATAAATGCATCAATTACTAATGAGGTTCAGTTTATTTCTCATAAAATATTCATATAATGTACATATAGTACTGATGGTGATGGTAGTGGTTTTCAGAAATTGAAAAATTGTTTTAACTCTATACATTTAGTCTTTTTACCTAGAAAGCCAAGATAAATTAGGTATTCCACACAATCGCTAATGGGAACATGGAAAGCTTCGTCTGTTGTTCTGTACATAGCTGTTAATAGAATTCAAATGGGAAATCTGGTAAAAGCATGTAACTTGAGAAACAAAATCAAATAAATTGTCTCCTTTCCCGGCCCCTGGTGCCTAGTCAATGTTTACTTACTTTTAACAAGAGTTGAGGCAAGTGAAAGGAGAACAAGAAACCTAAATTCAGAATAATTTTCTATATTCACGAGAAAAGCTTTTAACAATCTCCTATCATTCTTTGAAAATAAAATTGTACTGACTCTGGCAATGGAAAATTTATATTACAGACAAGATATTTATGATGTGCTAGTGGTTATGTTTCTACTTTTATTTGGTTCATTAGTGTGTACATGTTGTATGTACCTACATATGTATGTTTCTGGAACTTGTTATAGTTTCCTTTGAACCTTTGCTTTGGCTACTAAGAAATTGAATTAAAAATTGCATAAAATGTTTTCATGATAATGTAATTGTTGATCCTTGGAAATCGTAGCACCGCAGTAACCGTAGGCTACACGTGCGATATTTTTACATATTTCGTTTGCATTGCTTTTCTCGCAGAGTTAAAGATTTAAAATCAAATCAAAGGGTGCAATGGTAGTAATTTGACCTTTGATGGGGGCACTTCTCGTCAATTTCAACTGTCAGTAGTAGTAATATCTACTGACAGATTATCTGTTTAGGCTGAGTGAGGGAAATAAAGGAAGCCGGTGTGTACAGGTATATTTTATTCAATTAATTTGATTTATAGAATTCGTTTTATGATGCATTCTTTAAAAATGTAAACTTCTGATGGGCCCAAATGTAGAGAAAGGAAAACCTGAAGTAATTGAATAGATAAACGTTGCTTTCATTTTGTAAGTGAAAGCTTTCGTTACAGTATGATTGATTAACTTAAGCGGATTTTAAGGCTTGATAATAATTACTGAAGAGTGCTCATTTCATTGGCGTTGCTTAATTTTCAACATTGTCAACAAGGGAAAGTTCAAAGGGCGAGGAACATTGTTCATCTGATTTCAGTCAACATCCGATCCAGTTACAAATTAGCTGGCTGACTAACTAGGTACACTCAGTTTCATTTATTTATATCTCCGTTGCCTTGTTCACCATTCAGAGGCCCGGGAGGGATTTTACTAACTAGAAACTCCCTTTCTACTTTGCATATTTTCCTAGAATTTAAAATGTGACACTGTATTCACTTAGGAAGCTTGTAGTTGGGCTGAGCTGGGCTGATCCAACCTGTGCCTCAAATTGTTTATAACAATAATGCTTTGAGAAAATGATCGTACCTACGAACTACGCTCTCTATATTACCTTCGCAACTAAAAACACATGCACAAGATAAGGAAGTTTCCAGCATATGTACTTAAATGCTAGTATGTACATACATACGTATGTATCTGTTTACATTACGCAAAACAGCAAATTATAAAATCACTACTTTACGGTCTCAACAGTCTTTGTTATGCATTGATGGCTGGCTAGACTAGGCATATGCATACATATGTGTGTAGTATCGGGATCCTAAGGGATATTTAAGTAGTTTTAAGTTGAGCGAAATGTGAACCATGAAAAGCTTCAAATAAACTACGAAGGGAGAAAGTTTTCGAGTGGGGAATTCGAATTTCAGAGTTATTGGACACTGAGCGTGAGTAGAAGCATGTTGGAGTTTGATAGTTTAAAGTGTTCGATATATGTCTTTTAGGAATTTAAGCTATGGAGGCAATTTCAAATAATTATGTGAACAATATATAAATTAACTCTTCTCAAGCTAAATCTTTTAAAAGCATGTATAAGTAGTCTAAATTTTACATGCACATACATGACTGGGAAAGAATGACGGCTTTACATAAAATAGTGAAGACAGAGATAGGACTAGGAGAAAGAGAAAGTGATGGGTACAAGATGTGCTTTTATCTTATGGAGAAATCTTTACTTGGAACCAAAGATTTCCTCATGTACTCTCTCTCTCTCTCTTTCTCTCTCTCTCTCTCTCCTTGTCTCCTTTATTGAATGCATGTTGACATTGTCTTTATAGTTTATTTCACAACTCTCTGCCTTTTAATGAGATCCCATTTACGCCCAAATTGTTTTCTTACTCCTTTTACTACATCACATTCAATGTTCCATTCTCTATCTCTGACGCTGTCCCTCCATCCCCACGCAATGTATGTAATCTTAATACGACACCAATATTATCTTTTTGTTTGCTACACAACTTCTCTGGACCCTTTATTCTCTTGACTTCTCTTGTTTCCCTCCTATTTATGCGTAGACGCAATTACCTACGCTACTCATCCAGACGCAGTACAAGCCTTAAGAGAGATACATACATTGTTTCAGATTCATTTCCAGTTATCTATCTACGTAATATGCTCCTTTCTCTTCCTTTTAATACAAACGTTGACCTACATATTATGGAGCTACAAGCTACTACTATCCCTACAGCAAGGAATACCATATAAATGGACAAATGGATTAGTTTCATTTTCAAAGAAAAAGTTAATGGAAAGTTTCTCGTATAAAAAGGTCAGTTGGTGCTTTGCTATTGCTTCCCATCTAATTTCCATATTAACAGAAATTTTAAAAT
>JAQFZC010008108.1:0-10497 GCA_034695205.1 Dicyrtoma fusca | reverse complement strand
TAACTCCAATTAAACAGATTATATAAGTTTGAAATTTTAACCAGGGCATGTCCGGTGAGTTCTGCTCCTCACTGTATGTTATCCATTAATAAAGTGAACTCAGGGCCTACTTTGTTTGCTGTTGTACTGCTTTTAATAGGATTCAGGTTTGTTTTACCGATTCGACGTAAGGTGCACACAGATAGCTACATACGTTAGGTGTGTGTGTGTGCCGTTTCCTTCATTATTTATAATCATATTAAAAATAATACGTAGAAGAACGGAATGACTTGTGTAATAATTCAGAAAATCACTGCCTCATGTCCTAGTCCTGTCCAATATAAGGTTAACCTTGTATAAAATGATCATAAAAAGTAAGATATATTAGAAATATTTATAGTAGAGATAATAATGTATCTGTATTTTGATTAAATATTAAGATGTTTCAATACATCACCTGAGCATTACATTTTTCTTCATTTTTCTTTTTTTTTTGTAAAAAAAGGACCACATGATGAGCTTTGTACACGACACCTTCACAGAAAATCCATTCAGACTAATTTTTAACTGTCAATCCATTGGTAACAGCTCTTTTTACGTTCCTCACAGTTCACATGAGCTTTTAGAGATTGAGATTGAATTTTGAGTCTTGTTCTTGTTCGAAGTGCACATATATACATTCTTATGGGCGAGACCAAGAAATTCTCTCTCACTCGGCCTAAAACTTCTCAACAATGCTAGAATCTTACACTCACATAGTAATACGTACATCAAACCAACTTGTTAGCAGTTTGGTAATGGTACTACGGAGAGCGAAAGAGCTCCAGCATCCATCCATAGCATGTGAGCAAGTTTACTTTACAAGGTGTCTCGATGCATTACATTACATGACTTGAGTCCTCAGGTCCTTAAAAAGGTATCGTGAGAAACATTAGGAATATAAATTCAAATAGTCTCCCAGCACAGCTTCCAAATATAAACCAAGTGCAGAGTGTACATACGTACATATAGGAATGAACATAACCCTCAGAAATGTATGTAGGTAGGCACTCTGGTAAAATATATTATGCGTCCATCCACATTTTTTTCTCTACATGTATTGTTACTCCAACCAAGGAGACGTACGTGGCATCATTGAAATTGAAAACTGAAAATTTTGGTCTCCAAGTCTCCAAGATAAAATAGACGATGCGATATGTGGAGAGAATTATACCTATATAAATACGTAGAAGTTATGTTCCCTGAATGAAAAATAAAATAATCTTTGGGATCTTTGAATTATTACACAAGCTCAAGAATTTTTCAGCAATCTTACAACTTGGACTTCCATGGATGCCACCAGCAATTTGGAATTATTTTTCTCCCTAGTACACTGTACAGATACATATACCTACTTAGTATAGTTAGCTAGTCAGTGTATACTGGGAGGTTAATATTACTAGGTATACTAACTAGGTAATTCTAAAAATTCAAACCCGTTTGAATTCAAAAATCTATTTGTCAGAGTACAATATCCGAGCGTGTAATGTGCCTTTTGCTTTATTATAAACCATTTTCCTCTCTGTACGATAATCAATCATTAAAATCGATCATAAGTCCTTTCTCCGATCTCTGACCTCTCGGAGTACAATGGAGGATGATGAAACCCTTATTGGACAAATTGAAAACTATCTAATGGATGACAATGGAATCTCACATATGCACGCACACAAACTCCCAAGAAAAAACTAGATTTTAGTGGAATCCAATAAGTCCTAATGATCAAAGTTTTGGGTATTTTTTGCTAAATGGTGTAGCGTCAGGAGGACTATGTACGGCAGAGGTTATTTTTCCAAATCCCATCAATTGCTTGCAAGTCTGCTGGCTGTCTCTCCACATAACTGCAAAACTACTGTCTTTAGGCAAAAGAGTCGAAGAGTCCAATGATACGCTGTAAAGTTGTGAGGGGAAATGATACAGAGCAACACGCAAAAAATACTTTTTGCATGAAATATTAGCTAACTAGGGGAAAAAAATTCACAATATGTTTACCGGTATGCATTATTTCATTTGATCCCTTGACATCATTTGCTGATCAGGTTCAAAAGATTTCCTCAAATCAATACAAATTATGGCTCATGTGTGCATGTTTCATTCCTGGGCAGGTAGGGATGGGGAAGGAATCTTGAATTTTTGCAAATCAAATGGAATGTTTAATTCTACAGATACTTGTACTACTACTACTACTACTACTACGGCTGCTACCACGACTACTACTACTACAACAAGATAAGCTCATCAGGTCTTCTGCTGCCTGTACAAAAATTCTTTGTTGAGCTAGTCAATGTAGGTAGGTAGCTATACTTGCAGGGCGAATACGTGTGTGTGTGTGTTTAGACCACAAGAAGACCTGTACAGTAAAAATGTAAGAAAGATAAATTGCATAAAAGACATGGGAGCACGGTTCATCGCCAAAATGTTAAGCTCCTATTCAATCTTCTTGATAAAATTTTTCAATGCAGTGTGTGTGTGTGTGTGTGTGTGAAAGACAATACATCTGGGGATGCCAAGTTTTTTTAGCGCCTCTCATCGATAATTTGACAGGCTTGAATTGCAACCTTGCAAACCTACACTTTTTCTCTCACACTTTTGTTATGATGCGAGAGCTCAATCTAATTGTCTGTGTACTGCATGAGTGCATAACGATAGGGTTGACTACCGTAGAAAACGAGCTGATTTACCCGTTCTAATCCCCAATGGAAGATGAAGCTACTCACTCACCTCACTGACATTCGACTCTACTTGACTCTGACGACGATATCCTGCTCCTTCACAGTCCACAGTTATTAGGTAAGGTGAAAAGTTTTCAGTGAGCAGCCAATTTATCCAACCTGAGCGCCCTATAAACAAGGTATAGGTACACTGATCAGTGTAGTTAGCGGTATACTCCTATAAAGTGTACGTCTTACGTACATAGTTGGACACACATGACTAGAAAAAGTCTGCGATTTATTTTAAAACGTATCTGTATAATTGCTCCTTTGATTTCTTCAGAAAATACAAAGATACAAAGGACGGAGGCACAATGGCCGGTTTTAGGGACGGAATTCTCTGCTTAGACAATGGGACTGCGACTGCTTTGCTCTCTCTTTCCTAATTCCCTTTCATCAGCTCTGCAATAAAATATGTTTCTCTCTCTCTCTGTCTCTCTTGACTTGTCCTGCAATCGTCCTTTTATTGATCAATAAAAACCAAATCAGAAGTTAGCATATAAGTTATCTCGATAGGGGCATAATAGAAAAGTTAAGGTGTGGGAGACTCATATCGACTACAGCTCTATTAGAAACGCATAAATCTAATTTTAATTTCAATTATGATTGTGGTTTTCACACTTTTTTTGTTGGACATATAAAAAAATTGATTTCAAATAGGAGGTGTTGTATCGTATCCATCGTTTGCAATGGCAACTTTTTTGATTGTGAATTGATTTCTATAAGCTTGTGTGTCCACTTCACTACCCAAATGACTTCATGGGTGCAAGGACTGTAATGAGCAAACTTTGTTTTTCATCACGAACTGCAATCAAAAAGTTTTTCGACATAAATATTGCAATTCCTATAAAACCAATAAATTAATTGAGAGCTGCTGCTTGGGTGCTTTAGGTGGACTGTGTGAAGGACAGGTAACAATGCAAACCCGACATCACAACAACAGTAAGCGCATGTAAGCAATACCCTTGAGAAGGTCCCTTCGTCATTACTGATCAAATTAGACTTTTGCAGCTGCCCAGCTACACCTATTTGTCTTGAAAACGTTCCTTGTCTCCCAGAACCCAATCCTAGTATGGATGATTTATCGTTTCAAGCGTAACAGTTTCTGAAGAAGTAAAAGTAATCGCCCAAGATGCAAAATAGCATATCTATGTTTTTCGGGAACGCCCTTGTTTTGTATTATGCAGCCGCACAGTTTCTATGTGTATATGTACATCCCTAAGGTTAAGTATGGTTCATTGGAAGGATTCGTGAAAAAAAAACCGTACATGCGACACTTTTGTCTTTCAAGTAGATGATACGTACATGTTGTACACGAACTGACAGAGATCACAATACTCAAGACTGACTTCTACAAGCGATTCCAGATTATCGTATTAATTCTGACATAAGCATCCTTCCAAAGTGGGAGTCATAGGGATCATTAGTTGCTTTGAAATGTCACTTGGATTTCAACACGCATTGGGCAAAGTGGTACATGCATATTACATTTTTTTACTGCCTCCATCTTGTGTTTGCCTCATTTTTTATTATTACTATTATTTTTACAATTTTACAACTTCCCGACAGAAACCATTAAAATTATATTATGTATTAAAAATTTATTCTTTCTACATATTTGTCGAGAGCAAAAATGTTGGTGTGTACATAATTATACTTAGACATATCCTGCCCCTGTATCTGAAAAACAAATTAACGGAGAAGTCTACGTGAGCTATAAAACGTTCTTGTAAGAAGGTATTTCAAGTAGCTTTTCATTCCATTCTCCCATAAATGGACAACATTTGTTTAAGAAACAATGGAATAAAGAAACGGTGAAAATGTCTGAGCAATCTGGGTGGTGAAGTTCTCCGGATAGAAATAAATTTTTTTCGAGTAAACAAAATGATTCTTTTTAATCATTCACCACATTGAAAAGTAATTGCATACACACACATTTTATATTTATTTACCTCCACGAGTTTTGAATACAAGAGAAAAATTTCGATGCAATCATGTAGCTGACTCACGACAGTACTACACGCTAACGACTCTACTACCCTGATCAAGCCAAAAGGGACGACACGCTACTGACGCTGGTGACGACGGTACTCCGTTCGTGTAATCTGACTGGAGTATATAGCTACTATCTGTAGTAGTAGTAGTCGAAGGACTGCGTACTTCAAGTGTGAAATCAGTTGCCGTGGCATTGTGCTTTTGGTCCAATGATCCTTTCAAGTGCACTCGCGAGTAGTTTGTCTAGTGGTTAGTAAAAATGTGGGTAAAATAAGGGCAAGTCTGATGAGGACAGAGAGACTGAGCATGGAGTTGGAGAACATATATTAGTACAGATGCTATGAGAGAATTTAAATCCAGAGAAGGAAGGATGTCGGTGGGAAGAATGGCTCCTTGAGTTGGCTCATCATCTCCTCAGCCTTTTTCTTCACTGAGAATGAATTAGGATTCCACGGGAAGATGAAGAAAAGTTTGAATTGCGATTGTCCGGTGAGACACAAGAGAGTTGGAGAGAGAGAGAGAGCCGTGCTGAGATCCTGCACGGTTTCCACGTTTTTTCACGAAATCAAGGAGCCAAGGCCAAGTGCATCATGCACAGCTACTGCTACTACCCCATCTGCATCTGCATCCCCATCAGACTCCCGACATCAAATCCCATACTTTCCTCATCCAACTCCTCCAGACTGCAACAGATAGTTACGTCCATAAATACAAATACTACCACTGTGACCATTCACCAGGCAGTCATGCATACAAAGAGCTCAGCCCACATTTCCTAATATAGCTGCTGCACAAATAGTAGCTCTACGTCCGTCCATACAGGTATGAATGAAAGAAACCTTCGGATCCAGCAAATGCAAATATATAAGATAGTAGACTGTGACTGTAGGCACTGGAGTAATTGTAATCGCAATGTAAGTCTTTACTTGTATGTGCATAGGTACTTGTACAGTCTCTCAGTACTTGAGGGATGACATAAACATTAAAGTGTCTATGGCATTTCAGGGCAGTGCGACTGTTTTCCATGCATCATTTTTGAGCTCTTTGTTGGAATGACTGTTCTTGGATTATATCTTGCGATCCAGTCAAAAACACAAAAAGACGAAAAACATTAAAAAAAGAATATATTTTATTTTCCATGTTAGAGATGCAATTCAAGGTAGATACAGATTTAATAGATGATGATGTTTTCAGCTTACTAAGATACTTTACGGCTTATTGCAAGTTTTCAAGTTTTGATCTTGAAGACTTTCGTTAAAGAGCCGTGACTTGATGAGTGTTGCGGAGAGTGAGGAGGATCGAGAGAACCTGTCCGAATCTTGTAAGACAGTGGTGTCTCAGTACGTGTACATTCAGTTATTTAGTAGAGGTATGTCTACTCGTATGTTTATACTATTAGCAATGGAGTGACTGGACTGGACGACTGGATCTGTCTGTGGAAGGTAACTCTGTCTTCTGGTCTTCCAACTCGGCTGGCCTGCATTCATTTGTACTACAAAGATCTCATTCAAACAAATGAAGACAAAGTGTGGTGTTGTTGTTGTTGTTGTTGTAAGCTTACATCTCACATGGTGCTGGAAGAGTGAGTGCATATAGGTAATATGCATATTAACAGTAAATTTTTTATAAAAGATTTTTAACGATGCTGTTGTTTGTCCGGGAATGAAATGAGAGAGTGGGCTATGTATAATACAGCCATCCACGCAACACACACTCACTCAACGAGATGACTAACTGATAATGAAAATAAAATCCAAAGCTTATTTGAGCCAAAGTCAAAGGACAGCGGATCATAGGATGAAGAGGGTTAAAAAACTGGTGGTGTTTTATGTATGCTAATGCAAAGTAATAGCTATTTCTTGCGATCTATTTCCTTTTTATTCCCACTCCTAACCCCAACTAGCTGTCTATAGTGGAACACTTGTAGTATGTATGTCGTGAAGACTTTTATCTCTGTACTCCCTTGGAACAATTTTACAATGTTAACTACATACATCTGACATGGCAAACATCTCTACTGTTAGCAGAATGGTGTGAACATAAATATCAGCATAAGGAATCACAATTCCAGCGTTCAAGAGATCCATCGACACTACAACTACAACCATGGTACATGTCCTGCAATAATGAGGAGTATTAACATGCCTTCATTCAAAACGATATACTGAGCTACAATACTAGAATCTACAATACGATACACAAGATACAAGTAGATCTTAAATCGAGCTCAAGTCGTAAATAGCAGGAAAATTATGCTTTTGCTTTTTCACCCTGGTCTGCCCCGGCGACTCTCACTCTCTTTCCCAGGTAACTGGCCCTCCATTGTGCGTACATAAAGGACTATCTTACAGAAATGATGAGAGCAGCCAACCTCGTCAGATTATACAGTCACTTATTATTATTCCCGGCCAGTCCCAGGCATACAGCAAAACTTTGACTACCCCTTTAGTGCACTTCACGAAAAATGATTACTTGGACTGTTCCAGGAATCTCCTCTACCTCATCTCTCTAGCTATGATATATTTATTAGGCATATAGAATAAAGGGATGTCCGTCCGTCTGTCTTATTTGTACAAAAGGCATTCAACTGCTCTCATATATCTGAAGAGAGTAGACTTCAATTTAGATTTCCGTGATGACGGTCTAGTTTTTTTTCTGGTGGTGCCTGTGCACATTAACTAAATTATAGCAACACATATTAATATTTGAAAGATTTCATTAACAAAAAAAATGTTGCTCTTTCAGACTGTCCTCGTCATTTGATTCAATTTTTTCTTCTTCTCTGGTGTCGGCCGCCGAAGAAAAAAGGAAGAGAGACAAAGGGACCGAAAGAGGATTTGTTTAAAAGCTTACTCGTCTGTAAATGCAGATCATCAAATCCAGTACTACGAACTGCTGCCCATCCATAACATGACTCTTTAGTCTTTACTCCTCCTGGACCGGTGAAGTTTGTATTTATCCACACTACGAGCTCACACACCGTGTCCTGGTCTTGGAGTTAAATCGGGACAAGACTCAGCGAGAATCCTTTCTACTTCTCTCTCATTTTTAAATCAAGTCCTTTTTATCTCTTCAACTTCACTAATTCGATATGTGGGTTGACTTCATTGAACAGGATTATCAGCTTCAGTCAAATTACAAATATCTGTCACCTTTGAAGCCACTAATATAATCAGACTATGTAGACAGTTTCCACTTTATTGACATTTATCGTACATTCTGGGGGTTTACTTATACGTATATAAAAAAACGTATTCTTACAGTCTGCTTCACCAATTGTATGAAACCAAGTCTTTGCCTTGGAAATGAAAAATAAGAGATACCTATGCGGCAGAGTTACCTATGTTTATGTTTTCACATGCATGTTCGTAGAATCTTGAGGAGAGTAGTGGGTAGTGGTTTTTTGAAGCGCGTATCAGTACACTGCACCAAAACTCATTGAAACTCATGCATTTTTATTTTGAAGGCATTAAAAAGGCATTTAGTACGCCCCACAGATGGCTTGAATGCGGCCCAAACAAGGAAAGAAATTGAGCATTTTTAAGTATGGTGAATCTGAAATACAATAGTTTGTACTATTTGAGAAAATACGGTACTTTAAAAATAATTATTTAGAACACTTAGCTAAAGCGCTACGTGTATTCAGTTAACGTTATCTGAGAAAACTTATCTATAATTATAGATGTGAATTTTCGATTGATTACGATACTCCAAGAACAGTAATCGAGCACTGTTAATTACCACCATAACCAGGGGCCCATTCCATCATCGACTTTACGGTTTGCATTTGCAATCGGTATTATTTTGTTCCGCAAAAGTTTGCAAATTGCAAAACGCATATTGCAAATGTATATTGAAAAGTGCAACTGCCTTACGAGTTTGCGCATAATGTTCCGCTGGGAAATAAGACTCAAATTAAAAACACAAAGTAAAATCAGTTTGCATGCAAAATTTCATAGAGAACGAACACACTGCAAGGCTCAAAGTCAACAACTAACTTATTGGAGAACGTAGCGTTGTTACAATTAATTATTTATAAACTAGGTACATCTATATTCAAAATTAATTATTATAATCCGTCTATCAATATTATAACAATAATTCATTTCAGTGTGAAAAAATGGACTACTTGTTTTTTTGAGTCATGACGAAGATGAGAGGCCAGCTAAACGTAAACAATATGTCCACGCAATAATTTTCCCATTTCAGATCCCTTTTGACATAAGAAGAACTTTCGGATGAAGGTTGATGCAGTAGAAATTGTTTTATCCAAAATTGGAAGATGTTTAAAGCACCAGAACCCCCAAAATCATGCAACGACTCCTCAGCAGCAACCATTGGTTCCTCTTAGGTTGGGAAATGGACGTCAGTACCACGGAATCACCGATATGCATGGTGTAGTCAAATCGACTGTTTGCAGAGCTGCACGAGATGTAATAGATGTAATAGTTGACCATCTGTTTCAAAAACTAGTTAGCTGGCCTTCTGACTGCACCAATATTGCGCTAGAGTGTCTCTAGAAAAATGGCTTTTCCTATGGTTGTGAATGCGCGGATGGCAATCTGTTCCATATCGACGCACCATATGAAAATGAGGAGCACTTTGTGAACCGATGAGGAAATGATTCCCTAAACACACTTACGATATGTGGACCGGACATGGCCTTCTATTTTGTCAATTGTCAACCTTCAGTGGCCCTGGACCACTCATGACTCAAGGGTCAGTAGAAACGGTGCCATATCGGAGAAGTTTGATAACGGATGGCCACCGTTTAAGGATCCCGCTATTCTTAGTGTAATTTTATTCGACCAGGGTAGTAAAATAATATTAACAGTAGTTACTAACCATACTTAACCAACGAATATTATTTTTAACGGTTGATACTTTAGGCGACTGCTTATGGACTAACCAAGTGGCTAGTACCCCCATTATTTAAAATCCCGCATAATGCAGCTGAGTAAGGTTTAGCAGGTGCCACAAAACAACCCAAAGAATTGTTGAGTGTGCTTATGGATATTGACCGAAAGATTTCCGTGCTTAAATCACATGCGGTTACAACCAATAAAAGAGGCAAAAGTAATAATTATAGTGCCATTCTTCAAAATATTGCCAAAAAAGACGACTTTATATTTAGTCCCCCCGATGTAACGCCTACTAGTAGTGAAGTTACAGATTACGATCCTGAGCCAGAAAAAATGGTGTAGTAGAAAAGTTGCAGCGATAATTTAGTTAAGCTAAGAAAATTAAGTATTAATTCAAAATTAAGTTAAATATTATTCTGTTACATTTTATTGGAATATAATTATTTTAACAAAAAATCTTTTGTAATAAGTAAATAAATAATTTGGTATTTTCTTTAACAAACTACACGATTGCATTCAGTATTCATCTCTATTACTATCATTTTGCAAATCAATATAAACAGAATGCTTAGGTAACTTGGGCAGAAAGGTCACGGGTAAGTTTGCTAGAAGGGGTACCTAGCCCCTTTTCTAGCTTTAAAGTTTTCAGCTTGCAACAGTATACTTCAGCTTGCAATTGAAACTTTTCGAAACTATTTCAATAGCCTAAATTATTTTACAGCATACAAATCTTCAGTGGAGTTGCAAAACTTCGTATCTATTTTCGTACTATAAACGAGCTACGTTGATTTGTTTCTGATGCGCAATATTACATTGGGGTACAATAATAAACTAATATGGTAAAAACATGGGATACAAAAGGACTCACCAAATTTTGGAAACGATAAATCACTCGATAAGTTTCACTTTAA
>JAQFZC010008107.1:0-10498 GCA_034695205.1 Dicyrtoma fusca | reverse complement strand
CAAAGTGGAAGAAAATTAGTTACTACGGGATGTACGTGCTACTCTTTGCACTGTTGCTAGTGGTCATCATCAGCCAGTTGTTGCCAGACTCCGACGACTCAGCAATTCAAACAGCGGATACATACGACATACACACTAATTATAATTCCGAGAATTTGACCATCCTTCCAGTAGTTGTTCAAAATTAAAAAAGATCTTCATTTTTGCAAATCGGAAACAACAATTCAGTGTGTCCCTCACTATTGTGCCATTTAAAACACTAAAAGTTACAAAACATCAGAAGAAAGAAAAATGATCGAGTATCAGAATCACCTACAACCTATCTTGTATTACGATTTTAAAACCCATTTTATCTTAAGTACTTTATTATTTCTTCAACAAGCTATGCATTACAATACTTGATCCTACCGTTGACTGTTGACTGTGATTGTGATGGTGAATGTTCATGCTAACGTAAGTTTACTTTTGACTTTTGTTCCATATGTAGTGATGTTAGCAATAATTAAATCCATTTAAGCTTATATTCACCTGCAACCTGCTAATAATGGTGGCATGGCAGTTGTGTTATTTATAATTCAATTGCATGGATAGTTTTTGTCACACTTGTTCACAATGTTGACAGGTCACAGGTTGGTACTACACACATTAGTGCTAAACCATCATCAATCATGATTCGGTGGTGTGGAATTTTTAACGGGTCAATTAAACTTGGGATGGCTCCACACGGAATTACATTACTACTTACTAGTTTTTAGTCAACCGGGATTACGAACACATAAGAACAAGGAAAGAATGAATGCATAGGTAGGTATACCTAGGTACTTAAAGAACATTTTAGAGTCGTAATTCATTAACCATCTTAATAGTTGATAGTGACTAGCGAGCTCTGCTGTGCCTGTCTGTGTAGTGTCATAAAAATATTGAGTACAATTGTGGATAATGAAATTAATTAACGTATACTTACATTAGTTCATTTCAGTATGACAGCATAAAATATACTGGTGGCGATATGTAGTAGTGATAAGCAGGATAAAGTGAAATCTCAGCATATTTATGCATTTTTTATTTCCTCATTTCTTAGAAGATTGGCCTATACAAGATTAGTCTATATATGACTTTGAGATAAATATGATGATGCTGCAGACTGCAGGCTCACCTAGGTTTGCACTACTGCAGTGTAATGTGATGTAATAATTTAGCCGAAGTACATAAACAAAGGATTAAAGGCTCTTTGACATACTAAATGAGTGAATAGATCAATAGATTCTTTCACAAGTAATAAAAGTAATAATTGCAGACATGGTGCAAATATTTACACGAATAGGCTGTGTAGGAGTGTAGGTCTACTAAATGTTAGTGTTCAGTATTGTTGCTAGTTGGAGATTTCTGGCTTCTGGAATGAATCCCCTCGGAACCAATCTCCTGTCTGTATTGTTGAAAGTATACAGGTACTTCGAGCTGTCACCCAGTGTCATGAGTCGTCGGAATATCTTAAGTGTGTATTATACAAACTAACAAACTAGGGTATGTTCAGGTAATTATGATAACTAGTGCATTTGTAATGCTGTATCACAATTACCCGGACGTACACTTTGTAATAACACATTTCCAAGAAAATAAATGCAACAAGTCACGAGTCTACAGATGCTAAAGTAAAGAGTAATTGACTCATTGACTGTAATAATTAGAAATATTAGAATGCAAATGCATATGATGCAGTACCTGGAAGATTTGAATTACAAACAAAAAAGATGCAAGCTTGCTTGTCAGTTGTCTTTCATAAAGAAGTTTAAACCCAGTAAAAAATGGTGCGGTTCAGATTCGTAGAATTCATTCGTTTTTGCAACGTTTTTTTTTCTTCTGACGTATAACGACTTTCACACTAGAATTCATATGTATTAAGCTAATTTAAAGTAATGAAAGTAAATATGATGTTGTTTTGACATATGGTGGATGGAAACTCCTTGAACGGAGTTCTAAACATAACAAAATGCTCTCCGTTTTAGCCTATTTATGTGCATAACGGTATTAAACATGTATAAAAGACATTTGTTTTGCTGCAGAAAATCATTCCATGGCCAGTGCAGTAGTGTTTGAGTTACTGATACTACTTCACTAGAATATCTCTTAAAGCCTTGAATTAATTATAAGATTTTAAATTGAGATATACATACATATTTTACAAACATTTCTCAACTAATTTGACAGAAGTAGAGCAGTAGCTATTTTTAAATGCGTGGTCTTAGACTAGTCATTTTGTTCACCTGTGGTTTTATTGCATATACTTACGCACAATCCAATCTGTTGGCAATGCAAGCAGCACAGAATGCAGCCGATTCAAATAAGGGACCTGGCCAAGTAAACTATAAAAATTTAATACAATTATTCGGAATATTTTTCATCGGTCTATTCGTCTATCTGTACTGATTTACTTTAGAATGACTTAGCAAAGATACCGTACGTATTTGAATTTGTACTGACTAAATCCGAAGTATTAACGTTGAAGTATTTGAATTTTGAATTGGCAGCCTCAATTTTCCGTAAATGGAGGCGGAAGTGGAAACAATAGGAATAACTGGCAGGCGGGCGGTAACGCTAATCTTGGGACTAAAGTGTGGGAAAGTAACAACGGGCGTCACTCGGTTGGAGCAGGTGTCAGTGCCGGGCAGCAGTTTGGGAGATATCAGGTAAATTTATTTCAATTAATTAGTTTTAGTTTTAGCGTCACATCTTTAAGTGCACAAATAAAAGGCTCCTTCCGAATATTCCAATATTTTTACGAACGTTTCTCCAAGAATAATTTGAAACGTCGATCAAGAAATCATAAATAGCTAATTTTATTCATCTGTTCTTTTAAAAGTACCAGGTCTACAAAAAAATGTTCTGTAGGGTGCTTAAGGTATATGCATGATTAATGATTAATTTTTCGGAGACAACTTGATGTAATGCTTCGACTGTTTCTTCAATTTCAGGGCCAGCAATGGAAATCGAAACCAGATGTTGGAGCTGGCGTTGGATACCGTTTCAAATTTGGGAAATAATTTATTCACAAATCAAAACGAAGAGATTTGATACCCTCCATTAAGGCTGTAATCCGGTTATTATTATATTTAAAATTTAAAATGTATTTCTACTTTACTGTTACTACCTAAGTACTTTGATCGATTTATGTTTTGTCATACGGGGGAGTTGGAGCGCTGTTTCACGAGTTTTTAAAAATTCGGCTTTGTATTAATTTGGTATTTTTCATCTGAATATAATAATAATAATAAATAGGTAGTGTTATTATTTGCCGAAAAATAAAAATTAAACGACATAAATAAAAAAACAAAGAACATCAAATCAAAATTCAAAGGCATTACCTAACATCATTTTCTCAACACAGAAACTTTTTGTTTTATTAAAATGGACATAATTATTTGTCCCAATCTCAATCGATCTTCGATGTAAGTACGCAACCTCATACAGATAGACCTATCTATTATAAAAAACCAATTTGCCCAAGTTGTAAATTAGTACTAGGGAGCTGAGATGCTCTATTGAATAAAAAATATTTATGTATGGAACGACTCTGAGATTTCTTGGAAGCGACTTATTTAATAATAAAATTATTGTTTTTACAGCAGAAATATTTCATGAAGGATGCGTAAATATTTAATATGATCTATAACTTGTAATTAAAATACCCTGTAATGCAATGCAATAATGTTGTACATACTTATTAAATAACTGTAGTTATGTATAAGCTCAAATGGTTCGTGAACTTAGTCGATTTTTTAAAAGTAGATTTCTCATGTCCATTACCTAAGTTAGTACAACCGGAAAAATAAATACGTAATTATAATAAGGCTGTAAATCAGCACTGGTATCGCTTGAGATTCTTAAACTTCTCTTTCCTGTCCTGTTCTGACTGGAGGCAGTAAACCAACTCCAAGAGCGCATCTTTTTCAGGCGAAGCATTACTCATTGATCTGCTTATGGATCGCCTGTAATGATTTAAAGGTAAAATAAATTGTTACATTTCTTTACTAATTCGACTTCCTTCATAGTTATAATTTAAGTGACACACTCACACTTGTCTCTTGACAGTCTTAGCCTGGACGTACTTCATCGGCCGCATCCCCCGCCTGTACGTCTCATCGAAGGAACCGCCCAGGGCACACGCGTCTAGAATTGCCATTGACTTGTTCATTGGGGAAATAAAAACGTGGTCGTAGATTTCTTGTCTGTAAAGGGGCGTTGGGGAAATCCTGCATGGAATTTGGTTCAATTAACAAGTCAGTACTTATCAGTGTTTATAATAATAACTAGTGTTAATCACAATACTATTAATATTACAATACAAAAACTACAATTGCATTTTCAACTTCTTATGAAAAAGGTTACAACGCCCTTTGCTCGATCCATTTAGAAAAAATTTTAAAAGGCCGTCTTGCACATTTTGAGCGCGTAAAGCATCCTCTTTTTGAAAGACGCTGATGGGCCGTTTTGCCCTTTTTAAAAGGCGTTAAAAGACCGTTTTGCCCTTTTTTAAGAGCGTAAAACATAGTTTTGCTCTTTTTGAATGACTTTAAGCCGTTTTTCTCTTTGAAAGACGTTAAAAGGACGTTTTGCCCTTTTTGAATGACTTTAAGCCGTTTTGCTCTCTTTGAAAGACGTTAAAAGGACGTTTTGCTCTTTTTGAAAAACGTTAATTTAATAGGTCGTCTTGCCATTTCTGAGAGCGTAAAACATCGTTTTTCCCTTTTTTGAAACTCGCTATAAGGCCGTTTTGCTCTTTTTGAGAAATATAAAAAGTCATTTTGCTCGGTTTGAAAGACGGTAAAAGGCTGTTATGGGCTTTTTGAAAAGCGTAAAACGTAAAAATTTTTAAAGGGTCGTTTTGAACTTCTTGAAAATACAATTGTTGTATTGTGTAATGTACCTATTTGGTATTTACAATACCAGCTTTTCGTTGTTAAACATGCAATTTTAAATTGTATTGGTATTCGCAGTCACTATTAACAATTTTAAAGCACTAGTTAGTGCTAGTAATAAGGTAGGTTTCGGTTGTGTGCTTAATTTAGTACTCACCATCTAGTTTGTATGCTGTCGATTCTAAGTAGATTGAGCATGGCGACGTAGTACTCATGCTGAAGATTTTGTATCCTAAAGTAGGGTTCACAGAGACCGTGGATGGTGTCAATGACGAGCCAAACGGCATCCACAATCGGATCGTAGCGACCCCATTGAAACACGTACTCGTCATCGTACACGTACTTCTTAACGGCGTCAATGCCGAATTTCTTCAATGAAATTTCTGTAATCTGCATATAGTAATAGTAATAGTTGTGTCGAGTATTAGTGAAGGTATATATTACTATGCGCAGAAAATTCAAAATTTTGAAAGGTTCCTATCTTACTGTGTCCAAGCAGTCGGATCCGTAGACTCTAATTGGATGGGGATTACTGGAGCATTCAGAGAGTGCGATGTTTAATCGTTTGGCAGTGTCTGTAGAAATGTCTTGGAATTGATTGGCTCCGGCTTGAGTGAGAAGCCATTGGAAGCCTTTGAGGATTGTTTGTGGGAACATTGGATCCAAGCGAGCAGGGTCGCATCGCTTTTGAATGACCTGAAAGGATGGCTCCAAGAGTTTGGCCACAAGTGTCGTAGGAGTGACGTCCAATGAATGGATCCCCGCCATAAAGTAGAGCAGCCGCCTCGTTTCATCCACGAGCGCCTTACTTGCGGAAAAATTACTTGTGATCACACTTTCTCCCGGCGTGGTCCGCTTTTTACGGGATAAAACCGATTTCCCAGTCTCCGAACTAATGCGGCATTTATCCTTCTTTACATTTCCTTCTAAAATGCCACAAATTAAAATTTTCATCAAACACTTGGAACATATTTGCACAGAAAATTTAAATTCTTCTAATTAAAATAACATTTTTATTAATTATGAGTCAGTGGGAGGTTCCACTTTATACCTTCATTTTCAAAAATTTCCAGATTTTCCTTCACTGTAAAGTTTCCCGTTACGTATTGAGCCTAAAGTTTAATATAGAAAAATTAGCTGGAGAATAAAAATGAATGGTTTTGACAGACACATTTCGAACTTCTATTACCATCAATAGCTGCTTCCGCGTCCCACAGACCATTCCTGAGGGCTTGCAGATGTCCTCAGTGACACAGAAACTCCTATACATATTGCCCAATGAAAGAGATTAATTAAATTAATTCATTTTCAGATTCTGCTTTAGCGACGACCGACATCAAGATAAAACGAAGGTGCACTTACCCATATTTTCCAAAATCTTGAACAACGGAGAGTTGCGTAGGATCTGTGAAAAGTAAGCCTGCAGGGCAACTAAGGAAATCCAACTCTTTGCTGTCGTTCGGAGGCCCAAGTGTCGTATATTTGTCATTGTTTAAGCAAAAGTGAACTTCCGAGTTGGCTCGGTGTGACAAGGTGAGAAGAACTGTGATGATGAAGGCAACTCTCCTCATTTCCGCAAATACTTTTTCCATACTCAATTATAAATTTGTTTTCTCATAAATATTTGAAATATGAGGCCTAGCTAAAGTGCCAGCGATTATTTACCGCAAAATATTTTCTATTTATTTTGGAAAACCATTTGACACATAATCAATTAAAGCGTGTACACCCACTTTTACGGGAGTAGCTTTCTATTCCATCCGCTTCACTCTCTAAAATAATAAAAGCTATTCACAATCACTTCAGTTGCTACAATCACTTAGTATAGTGTGTGTGTGTGTGTGTGTGTGTGTGTACTGGCTCGTAAATATGTACCTATACATATAATAAATGAAACCTTACAACAGAATAAACATAAACAGTTAATTGTCTCATACTAATTTAAAAGTATTTGATGTTGTTTTTACCGAAGGCAGTGTAGTCATTCATTATCAGTACTTACATCTTACAGTATGACAATACTTGTGTGTATAGTTATGCTTGTAAATATTTTGCATCCTTATTGTTGAGGCTCATTATTATTCAAACTATTTGACGTTATTTTGATGTTATGGATGAAAATAATTTCCAATTATTTCTCAGCTCGATCTTTAGAATTGAAAATATGAAACTTTCCTTTGGCATTACCTACTTATATTTAGCACAATACTATTTGGGTTGACGTAGTTGGGCAGTATTGTTTTTGGTTTTATTGTTGCGAATTCCAGCTGTTGTAATGATGGCAAAGGACCATTCAGGCTTCATTGGAGGCATTTAACCTTTCCATGAGATGAGATGATGAGGATGTAATGAGTTATGTAATCATGTAATGATTAAATAATTTTTATCAACTTTAATCTTATCTCTGCATTGTACTGTTTGTTTATCTTTCAAGAGTTGGCCGTCATGTAAACACAGAATTACTAACAACTAATTCAGGTATCTACTACTACTACTAGTACTTAGATACGTTGTAGCACATTGCGGTTAAGTGCAATGACTTATTCATGGATTAATAATGAAATGATGGTATGCATTTGCATTTTTGGTAATAGCTTTAATTATTATAAAACAAAAGAATGAGGGGTGGTTTAACTGTAAATTTATGAATTATTCATTATTCATCTATTTACTTTTTCTACGGAAGTACTTAATCTACATAACGTAATGTGTTGGTTAGTTTATTTTGGCTTCCAGTTTTTAGGTACAGCACGGCCTTCTTGTGCAAACAAAGACCCAGAAAAAATCGCCCTTTTGCACTTTAATTCGCTTATAAAAGCAAACGACTGGAGCTTCAACCAGCACAGAACATATTTGAAAGCTAAAACGGGGCTGAGGGCAAAGGTGCGGTTGTGTGTGAAACTCAACCGGAGGCCCTCCTCCACTCTCCCCACAACAGGGGGTGGGTGGAGGGTCTCCAGTGCCAGTGCCCAACAACATTTAATTTCGTCAAAGACGTTTCAAACTCAAGTGAAAAAAATAAACTTTAAGTCACTGTGTGTGTAAACACTTTCAAAATTAAAGGATTCACTCCACAGCACAGTAGGCACTACAATCAAAGGTAAGATGTTTTATTATTAAACATTAAATAATTTAGAGTTATTATTTGTTTCACCCTTGCTATATTATTATAAAATACATAGCAACGAGAATACGGGAAGTAAAATCATTGTTTCATGTTTAATCGTATTTTTTTGCAGTCCGCAACAGTTGTTTCTACCCACTAAATTGAACTGCCTCTGAAATCGAAAACTAATTAATTACGTAGTCAATTTAATACTGTTCATGGTAACATTATTTTAAAACCTCAGGCTACAATAAAATTGCCATTCATCGTAAAACATGTAGCTGTCGTAAGGAGGAAGAAGAAAACGGCTCTAAAGTCTTGAAATCTTGAAAATATCCAATTCACTAATTTAAAAAAATTCCTGTGTTTGACTGCCTATAGTTTGTACTACTGAGTATGTAAAGTCAACGTTTGAATGAACCAATATGGCGAAACGCTACCAGCACTGCCACAGTTCGAGTTTTGTAGTTTTAAATGTAACAAAGAAAAACGCAGATCAGTATCCAATACAAAATTATAGTAGGTAGCTCTTAACTTTAAATATAAAAACTTTACTAAGGATAGTATGTTAAGTTGATATTACGTCGTGCTTTTTATTTAGTACTATACATACATAGCCAATTACCGTTAATTAATAATAATATGCGATATGTGTACGATTAATATTAGTAATATTATAATTAATATTTCCCCACGCACTGAATGGTAGAATAGAATAGAAGTATGTACTTACCTACCTTCCTACCTACAAGTGTTTTAAGCTGGAAACAGGATCTGAATTATTGTAAATAAATGCAAACTTTTGGTGTTATAAAGTTATGCAATATACATAAGTACATGCATATATCCAAGGTACATAATTCCCATAAGCATTTTGTATTAAAATCAAAAATCACTGTACATACCTAGATGAATTACCTATCAATATAAAACTAGAGCTTCCTACAACTAAACTACTGCTAAACTACACCCAATAAATTGTGATTTGATTAAAAAGAAAATCTCCCTTTTTAAGTACCTACTTCAAAAGTCAAAACAAAATAGTGAAAATAGTAAAATGCATTCATTTATTTACTGTCTTGAGTTGGGATAAAATATTAAAATGTACCAATCTAAGCGTAATCTAATTTAAGCGTGTATTTTTTTACCGACTAAAATTCAAAATTCAAACCCCAGTTAAGTATAATGCTTTTATTTTCCTTTTACTGACTCACTTTGCAACTATAATTGAGACTCCTCATGGAGACAATAATCCTGGCAATCGATGCATTGCGTTGAGCATACTTGTAGCATAAAAGTGGGAGGTACATATTATATTAATTTTGTGTGCGTAAGCTTTAGGTGTATTTGATCAAAGAGAAGGGATTTTATTTATAAAATAAATAACTGGCTTTGGTCAAGTCCGAAACTCCGAAATTCTGTCCAGGAGGACCAGTCCAGGGACCGTAGACAGAAGATCGATGGCGGTGCTTGGAGTTGGATCGAAGATGCGGAATCTCTATGACAGAAGGAAGATCCCGCTTAAGCGAGGCGCCAAATGGCTTCAGAAAGAAGTTCGTTACAATCATTTGCTTCACTCCTCGCATCTTTCTTGTCTCTTTATCTTATCTCCCGTCTATTCTTCTGTCACCTTCGGTTCTTTTGCCTTCCCTTCATTTGTCATTCATCATTTGTCTTTAAATTGGCTTTATTATCTCACTATCAACTATCAAAGTACTATTTATTAATTATCATAAATTAGGGAATCATAAGTAATGAGAACACAGAAGAATTAAATTCTATCATCTATCGTAACTAGTAGGTAATCATAATACCGTTGACCGTATATTTTTAAAATATTTAAGTTATCTCATTAATTGTCAATTGTGATCGGCAATCGGCAATCGTGGACGTTATTCTTTTGTCTGTGTCATCTGTGTTTAGTTGATAGTGTTAGTCTTTGGGTTGTGTTGTGTTGTGTCATTGTTGAAAGGGTCTTGTCTTAAGTAAGTCAATCTATACATAATTATTTTTAATTGGATAGGTTACCTAATGCGAAGACGAAGACGAGCAACGACGTAAATGGTAAATATACAGGCCGCATAGTACATAAATAATTAGGCGTGTGGGGCTGGAAGTGTAGGTGCTTTTTTGCAGGTTAGTATTTTTTACGACAGTTGTCGGTCGGTTAAATAGTATTGTTATTGACCTTATTGACCTAATACTATTGTTTTTTAAAATTTAAAATTGCAATTTGGTCGCGTTCGAAAGTAATTTTTGAGATAGTTCATTGTTCATAGTTCATGCCGAAAATTAATAATATCCTGCGAAACTTCAAAATTTCAGACAGTATATCTATTCAATTGGTGATTAACATTGGACACAGATATCCGGTATCAACTCAACACAGACGAAATGGGTCCAGAGGCTAAATGGCAACTGTCACTCCTGACTAATGATCACGACCTTAATGAAACTAGAGGAGGCCATAGCAAAG
>JAQFZC010008106.1:0-10500 GCA_034695205.1 Dicyrtoma fusca | reverse complement strand
ATTACTCAGAAAACAGCATAAAACAGTAAAAAAATTAAATGCTTTTACACCGAATTTACCGATTTTTTTGCTACATTTGGTTTTGAAAGTCACACATTTTCTACCGCCCACATTTCCCAAGTCACTCAAAACCATTTGCTAATTTTAACAAATACGAAGCAAAACATTCAAATATAGAACTTTAAAACCAAGTCGCATTTTTTTGTATTTTTACTCTTTAATATTTTTCTAGATAAATGACAGAAATAAATGTCATTTCTAAGTCACTCAAAAAGCTGCAAAAAACAACAAAAAAAACAGCTAAAAGAGTTAAGAAAACATAAAACATCTGAAAACGCCCTAAGGCATTTTTGTATTTTTACTCTTTAATTTTTTTCTAGATAAATGGGTGATAGAAATAAATGCGAAATTTGTGATTTTACTTTTCCGAAATCTCTTACGCCATCAAAGGTTATTTCTCATAAAAATACTAGAAAACATCTAGAAAATCAACAGCGGATAAAGCAAGATAAAGAAATCATACTCAAAAAAGAGTTAAAAAGGATTGCAAAAATAGAAAAGGTAGAAACAGTTAAGAAACCTAAGGAAAAAATTATAATTAATTATGATTTTGGAAAAAGTAAACTAATTAAACGTCAAAAAACTGAAATAAAGAACTTACATTTTCACCAAGATACTTATATTTGGCAAATAAAACAAACCGAAACAAGCGATATTATAGACGTTTTAAAATCTATAATCAAACACTATAAAAAAGATTTTTGAAAAGTGTAAAAACTCATATAGGCGTTTCACGGCCTTCCAAGAATAGTTGTAAGGGGCAAGGCTACGACCCTTAACGGAATAATGTGGAGGAAAGAGCAGAACAACTGTGAACTATGCAGGAAAGAAGTTGAGGACCATTTCCACATAATGTGCGAATGCCCACATTACAAAGCCCCGAGAAGAAAGTTCCTTAACCAAGTCATGACTAAAAAACCGAAGTGGGATAATTACCTAATAGAAATCTTTGACGGGCAGAAACTAGAAAAAGTGATAAACAGCATAAGCAGTTTCTGGGAGGAAGCCATACAGACCAGAGAATTCTTCTATGAATGCACGGGTGAAACACTAAGCAGAACGAAAAACAGCATTGACCCTGAATAAGAATTTAGTTAGAGAAAAAACACCCTGGTAGAAAGTGAGCCTCAACACAAGAAGCAACCTAAAAAGAAATAGGCACCCCAATACAACCCCAAATAAGCAATAGAACGAAGTGCGAGCTAGAAACTAAGCAGTCAAACATGACAGACATGACGTCGAATTTTTTTGTAAAAAATACAGACTTTATCCTTTGTATCCTTTTTATTACAAACTTTCAGTAAATTACTGACTAATTGCTATGTAAATAACTACAATTTATTGTTGTATGGGCCAAATGGCCAAATCGACAGAATGAATAAAATTATTATTATTATTATTATTATTATATAGGTGTTTCAAGTAGTTTTACTGATTGCACACAGTTCCATAAATCTTGGAGTTTTGACCCTAAAAAAGGAATTCCGTCAGATGAATTATAAGCTGTAGCCGCTGGTAAAATTGCCACATATAAAGACATTACAACAAAAAATATTGATCTTCAAATAACAATAATTGATAATATTCAAGGTGAGGGACAGAAAAATCATAGACTTATATGACGATATTCGAAAAAAACAATGCGTAAAAAAAATTAATAATAATGACAATTTATGTGGTATAAGAGCAGTTGTTGTTAGATTAGCATATTTAAATTTAACCAAGCTTAAAAATGCTAAAAATCTTGGTTTAGAGGGTGTTAACGATAGATCATTAAAAGAATTCGTATAAATCAAGATTATTGGCAAGATAAAATGGTAAACAATTTAATAAATTACGTAGAATTAGAAATACCAGAAGAAGGGATGACTTCAGTATTATTTACACAAATTGAACAGAAATTAGATGTCAAAATAAATATAATTTCAGTAATTGACGGTGCATTTAAATGTGCTATTCAAAAACCAGAAGAAGAAAACCAGCTGTATTTATTACATTTGAACAATCATTATGATGTCAACAAGGTTGCTGCTCTTAATTGTTGTGCATATTATTGTCATGATTGTAAAAAATCTTATCAAAACAAATATCAACATGTTTGTCAAAACATGTCAAAGCAAATGTTACATATGTAATGGAGCCAAAAATGATTGTAAAAGTGGTGATGAAACTACAAAAGATTGTCAGGAGTGCGAAGAGTGTAACAGAATATTTTGAAATCGTATTTGTTATAATAATCATTTAGGAAAACAATGTGAAAGGTTTAAAAAATATAAAACATGTAAAGCAAAGCTGTTTTATGATAAAAATGGTGACTTGAAAGAAAAACATGTTTGTAACCAAATTAAATTTTAGGTTTTAAAGAACCTAAAAAATGTAGTGAAAATTATATATTTTATGACTATGAAACATACTTAGATTAAGCTTATGATCATATACCATTGTAGATTGAAACGCAAGATTTTGAGGGTAACAAAAACGCTTTTGCTACTAATAATGAATTTTGCAAATGGGCATTACAACAACAAGGATTTACATTTATAGCGCATAATGCAAAAGGTTATGACAGTCATTACAAGTAATCGGTATAATAACAGGGTAAAAACAATTTTTCCTAATTTTGGACCAACGCGGTCGAGTTATACATCATTTTGACGGAAATCGGAGGGAGATTACAGATCTGAAGTTAGTTTTGGAATATAAGTTCGAAATTTTGAAAAGTTTCAAAAAATGTTGAAAAAACCTGGAAAAACCCACTTTGCACACACAAATGTTGAATTAAATATTAATTCATATTTTAAAATCTGCATAGCGTCTGTTATGCATGCGATTACCTTTAAAATGATGTATTGCACGCCTTGTTTGGGCGTGAGTGACCGGTCGTTATTTCGGTTTGAAATTTTTCGGTTTTTAAAAATTTTGAAAATTGTTGAATTTTATCGTGTAATACATCATTTTTCAGAAAACCGAGAATAGACTACATATCTAAACTTGCTTTTTAAGCACAGTAGAGGTTTAATTAAATATCTTCGGTAGAACATATCATCGAGGCCACCAAGTTGGCGAAGCCAACTTGGTGGCCTCGATGATATTTTCTACCGATGATATTTAATTGAAGCTCGAAAAATAGATCCTGATATCCTTGGTGAAGAAGATATCGTCCTAGCTAACCAAGTGCGGGCGAAGCCCTACTTTTTTAACTATTGTTAAGTCTTGGAACTAGGGTAGGTAAACCCTAATTGTGGTTGTGATAAAGAATTATTTGTGATAAATCACCAGTTTGATTACAAATTTTGATGAAATCATCTGCGTGTTTTATTTTGGTGATACAAGTAGCCGTTGGAAAGAATAATTATGTATTTATAGCGTAATAGGGTTGAAATCCAGTCTCTAGTAAGAGATTTTCAGAGAACGACTGATCTGCCTAGCGAACCAAGAAGGCGAAGCCTTCTTGTTGTATATATAATTATTGTTTACTGAATGGCATACAACCTGAAATATTATTAACAGGAACTAAATTAATGTACATGTATATTAAAAAACTGAAAATAAAATTTATTGATAGTTTTAACCATATTGCGGAGCCACTTAAGAAATTCCCGAAAACATTTGGATTAACAGAACTTAAAAAAGACTATTTCCGACATAGTTTTAACAAAACTGAAAATTGGAATTATGTAGGGCCTTTACCTGACAAAGAGTATTATGAACCAGATAGAATAAAATCTGAAGATCGAGATGACTTCATAAAATGGTATGATGAAGAATGTAAGCTGTACGAAAAAGGTGCAAGTAAAATGTTTAATTTCAGGGCAGAAATGATTGCTTATTGTAAATCTGATGTAGATATACTTCGAAGAGGATGCCGAAGTTACCGACAAAATGTAATAGAAATAAGTTTTGTGAGTGAAAAAGATCTTTGTTCAAGATTTAAGGTTTTTGTAGACCCATTACAATATGTCACAATAGCTAGCGTGGCTATGGCTTTATATAGATTTAAGTTTATGCCAAAAAATAAAATAGCAATCGTTTCCAAAAATAAAGATAACTATTCAAAGCAAAGTATAAAATGGTTAGAAAGTTTAATGTCTGCGAAAAAAATAAATATTCAGCATGCTTTAAACGGAGATGAATTGGGTATACGTGATTCTTATGGTAGTAAAATTAGAAAAGTCGATGGTTATTGTCAAGAAAATAATACAGTTTATCAATTTAAAGGATGCTATTTCCGCGGTTGTCAAGATTGCTGACCCAAAACAAAACAATACTTTGAACAAAACTACAATAAAAATTCTATATGATAATACTTGTGAATAAACAAAATACTTACAAAACAAAGGGTATAACGTGGTAGAATATTGGAGTCATCAATACGAAAAAGATATAATAATAACGAATTTTAAGATGGATCGCCCTTTAATTACTCCGATAAACCCTAGAGACGCATTCTTTAGTGGTAGAACCGAAACAATAAAGTTACTCAAAAAACCTACTAAAAATAAAATAATTATGTATTATGATATTTGTAGTTTGTATCCTAGTGTTATGTTATTTGATGATTATCCTGTAGGTCATCCTACTAGAATTGATAATAAAGAACTCTTCAAAACTTGTAATCCAGAGTGATTTGGGTTCATTAAATGTAACATTTTAACACCTGTAGCGCTATATTATCATGTTTTACCAGCAAAAGTGAATGGAAAAAATATTTTTACATTGTGTTATACTTGTGCCACAGTAAATCAAAAAACAAAGTGTAGGCACTCGAAAGAAGAAAGAGCTCTAATTAGTACGTTGACTAGTGTTGAAATAGCTAAAGCTATTGAAAAAGGATACATGATCTCAGAAATCTATTCAGTTCTTCATTTTCAGGAAAGTTCAAACAAGTTATTTAAAAATTATATACAAACATTCCTGAAAATTAAAACAGAAGCATCATATAACAAAAGCTTTTTTACGATAGAAACATTGAATACTTTCATAAACGAAAACAAAAGAATTGGTGTAGATATGAATCCTAATAATCTGGTTAAAAATCCAGAAATGAAAGCTGTAGCAAAGATGTTTTTATATAGCTTATCGGGTAAATTTGGTCAAAGAGATTCAAAACAAGTTAACATTATATCCAAACACGCAGATTTATATAAATTAGAAGCTAATCCTAAAATAAAAATTCTTAATTATGTCCCACTCACAAATACGTCTGTATTAGTAGAATATAAAAAAGAGGAATATTTAATTTTGTGTTCAAAAGATGCAAATATATATATTGCAACATTAAAACTGCAAACGCCAGATTAAGATTATATGACGCTCTTCATAAATTAAAGGAAAGAGTTCAATATATTGATACAGATAGTGTTGTGAGGGCTGATGATATAGATAAACCTATTAAATTTAGCACTGGTAACTATGTAGGTGAATAGGAAGATGAATTTAAAGATCTTGATGGCTATGACGCAAAAGTACACGGTATGACTGATTTCGTGTCAACAGGACCTAAATTATATTCTTATAAGACAAATATTCCTGGGTACGCAGGGTGTACTAAATTCAAAGGATTTGCTAGTAATTACACAAATAGCAAAGACATTAACTTGGAAAACATTAAAAAACTTGTATTAGGTGTTGACATAAAATTAACCACAAAACATGATATTTGTGTACAAACTTAAGAAGGTGTTATAAAAACATTAAAAAATCAAGAAAAATCTTACACAATTAAAGGTAATTTTAACAAAAGAACTATGTGTGAATATGACCAAGATAGGCAAGAATTAGACACAATACCCTTTGGTTATCAATTAATTTATTTTATTATAGATGGGAGCGTGTATTACACATTTATGCATGAATAGTAGATGTACTGTTGTTCTAGATGATATTAGCACTAAACTGACAAATATAGAAAATGTTAATGCTTTACAAAATTAAAAATTAAAAATCTTGGAAAATCAATTATTAAGGCTTGAATCACGCATAGATATGCTTTTAAGTAATAATAAATATTTTAATAAATGACTGAAACAATATTTGTTTGGAATAAAAATCTAAAATTCAAGCATAATCACCTATTTCCTAATATATTTAGATGTTTAGTATTCGGTGAAAGTAATTGTGGTAAAACCTGTCTAGTTATTAAATTACTATTACAAGACGGAATATTGGACTATAATAACTTAATGCTAGTAAGAGATAGCCTTCAACAGGACACATACCTTTTAATTAAAGCATTTGAAAATAATTGATCAAAGAAACATGTGGTTGCGCTATTTGAAAATCAAAACGAAATAAAAAAAAGCTGTGTTTGTGAGTTAGAATTAATCGAAAAAGTAGGCAAAGGACTAAAAATCGATTTAAAACAAAAAATTAATACTACAGTCTATGATACAGATGCTGTAATACCAGACTCAAAAGAAATTGATTCTAAATTAAAAACTATTATTATTTTTGATGATGTAATGAATTGTAGGAACCAGGATATAATGAAAAGTTATTTTACAAGAGGACGACACAATAATATTTGTTTAATTTACCTTAGTCAGTAATATTTTGAATTGGATCAAAGATCTATTTGTATGAATTCTAATTTTTTAATTTTATTTCGTTTAACAATGATATTCAAAATTTACACAAAGACCGAATAGCACTTGATATGGATCTCAGTGAATTTATGCAATTTTGCCAGAAAGGGTGGGAAAAAAATTATTCCTTTGTAACTATTAATTTTAATTCTACTGCTTCCGAAAAGAGTACAGGCATAATTTAAACAATTTTTATATCCCAAATAAATATCTAAAATAATAACTATTGTGTAACAACGGGTGTTATATCGTTACCGATCGTTAGCGTTCGTTAGCGTTCGTTAGCGCTCGTTAGCGTTCGTTAGCGTTAGGTGCTACGAATTTATAAAATTACAAGGCATAACAAATCAATTATTCAAAAAACCGTATGTTATTAAATGAGTAATATAATTTGCATGAAATGTAATGTGAAAACACCTAATAAAGAAATTAAACAAGTCGCGTTTTCAACCCTTCGAGGAGCCTTTCAGGCGGACCGCAGGTCCTTGAAGAGCGAAGCTCCGGCTCGAGTCATTACTAAAAATAATCGTGCAATCCTAACAGCAAAATGTGCGGTCTGTAATACTAAATAGTTTACATTTATCAAAGGGAGTAAGATAGGTGGTGACATTGTAGATACTATCGGAAAATATGTTATAGAAGTTCATTTCCCAGGAAGTAATTATCTAGGTCCTGGAACTAAATTTCAAGAAAGAATAGCTAGAGGAGATAAACCAGTAGACAGAGTAGATGAAGCAGCAATGCATCACGATTTAACATATAATATCTATAAAGATAAAGAAAGTAGACATAAAGCAGATCAAAAATTATTGAGAGTTAGATAAAATTAAAACCTACTATAAAAGTAAAACTTAAAAAATTAACTACAAAAGCTGTAATAAACCCAAAACTATTTTTAGGATTAGGACCGAATAATAAATTATGACGGTTAGAAGAACCTAAAGACGTGTCAGAGGGTATAGATAAAAAATCATAAAATTCTATATTCTGTGTATAAAGACCCTTTAACTGGATATGTAGGACTAAATGAATTATCTAGGAAAACAGGAATTAATCCTTAAATAGTATAACAAAATCTATCTACACAAGACACATATACTAAACATTTAGGTAAAATAACAAAATTCAAACGTAGAAGATATTATACACCAGGAATTGATTCAATATGGCAGATTGATTTAGTTTTTATGCCTGAAAAATGGGTTAAAGGTAATGATGGGTTTAGATATATTAATTTAATTATTGACACATTCTCAAAATTTGGTTGGGCTATAACTTTAAAAACTAAAAATGCAGATGAGATCGTGGATAGTTTTGAAATTGTATTAAAGGGAGGTAAAAATCCTGAGAAACTTCATAGTAATAAAGGAACTAAATACAGTGGTAAAAAGACAATTAATCTATTTAAAAAATATGATATTAACTGATATACAACTGAAAATGAGACAAAAGCAATGATTGTTGAACGATTTGCCAGAACAATCCAGCAAAAGATGTATAAATATATGACTGAACAAGGAACTACGAAATGGGTCTCTGTATTACCAAATTACCAAATCTTATTAAAAGTTATAATAATTCAAGACAAACAAGTATTAATATGACACCTTTTGAAGCAAGTAAAACAGAAAATAAATTACAAGTATATTCAAATGTTTATGGTTCAAAATCTAGATTAGGGGAGTTGAATAATACAAGTAATATAAATAATAACAATTTAAAACCAGGTCAAAGATTAAGAACAAAATTATTCGGAACTAAATTTGATAGAGGCTGTAAACCTCAATTTGCAGAAGAAATACTGCATATTAGTGAAGTTTTATTCATAAATCCTATAACGTATAAACTAGTTGACTATCATAGCAAACCAATTAAACCAACTTATTATGCAAAAGAAATTACACCATATAACAAAGAAGAAGAAGATTTTGAATATGAATACATCATAGAAACAAAGAAAACAAAAGATTCAAATATTATAAAAGCTTTAGTGAAATCGAAAGAGTATTCTAGTGATTTCAATAGTTGGGTTGAATTAACGCCTGATCAAGTAGCAAATTCTACAACGGCTCCAGCATCGCATTGAAAACCTACTACTAAAACAAAGCTAAGTAAAATACGAGTTAAAAGACATAATGCTTAGCAAAAATAATGTATATAATAAACATATAAAAATGATTTGGGCTTTTAACTCCTCGAGGAGCCTTTCAGGCTCGAGTAATACAGCATACACAAGCCCAGCAGAGCAAGTTAAGTGCCAAGTAAGGCTTATGATAAAAGAAAATGAAAATAATAAAAAATTAAGAGAACTATTTATCGTTGCAAAAACAGGCGAGGATGCGTTTACATTAGAACAAGAGATAAAATATGCCCCAATACTTAAAGCTACACAAAATATTAATGATACAGTAGAAAACAAAGCAATTTTAGCTTCAAAGAAATTAGCTATTTTTAAAACAGATACAGATAACAAATATAAATTATCAAATAAAAATCAACAAACAATATATAGTAAACTAAAAGAGTATAAAGCCGGTAACGACCAATTATTTGAAAATTTAGCTGTAGCAAATCAATCTGTACAAGAAGAAAGAAGTGAACAATTAGCACTTTAAAATGTCCCAAAAGTAATTTTCAAAAATATAGATTTGGAAACTTGCTATAAAGTACTTAAGAAATGTATCTGAAGATCCGTTAGCTATAAAATTATTATTTAATGATAATGTAAGCACAGATGGTTAATATCTTGGAAATGAAAACATTCTAGATTTAGGTGATGACTTTATCGAAATATTGGGAAAGAAAAGACCTATTACCACAGGTTTATGGGAATTATTAACTAGAAAAAATCCTAATAAAGAAGTATACAATTCTTCAGATGTTGAGACATATGCTTGGTTAATGTTTAAAACTGAGGCATGTTATACACCCGAAGGTAGATTGAGAAGTTCAACGGGTGAAAAATGGAAATTAATTTCCCCTTGGGGTACAAAATGGAATCTTATTGAGAAACAAAGAACACCAAGTGATGCAGATTAAAGTTTTAAAGGATCAGGTCTAAAAAAGAATGTTCGATTTATTATAGATGACGCAGATATTCTTGTAGCAAACTTAAAAACTACTTTAGCTTATATACAGGCAGGGCATACAAATATTGATAAAAATGATGTAGCTTTAGCAACTGAATAACTGAAATACTTGATAAATTTAAATCACATTTTTCTGCAAAACATTTACAAATATAAATTCTATACTTGCGAATAAATTACATAATAAATGAGTCGGATCACTGATACTTTGAGGAGCCTTTCAGGCGAACCGCAGGTCCTTACGGAGCGAAGCGGTCCTCAGGTCCTTAAAGAGCGAAGCTCTGGCTCCGGCTCGAGCCGAATCACAGATTCTTCGAGTAATAAAAATATAAAAGTTTTAAATAATATTCTACAAGAAATAAAAATACTTAATAATAAAAGCGAAACAGATATTTTTTACATACTAAAGAAAACAATATTGGGGTTTATTTTAACAACCCCATATTTATTCCGAATGGTGCACAAATAGCTTTAAATAAGGTATCTGCATACTATTGAATACCTAATATTATAAGCAGAACAATAATTGTAGATATAAAACTGAAGATGCTGAAGATAATACTTTTGTAGATATTGCTTTTGCAACAGGAAGTTATAAAATTGAAAGTATTGCTAATGAAATTCAAGCTATTATGCGTTTAGATATTAACAATAATTCTACAGTTAAACAAGGAACAGCTAAAGATGTTTTAAAAATCAAACCAGATGCTTCGATTCAAAAATGTGTAATTGAAATTCCTACAGGTTTTATTGTAGATTTTAGTACA
>JAQFZC010008105.1:0-10500 GCA_034695205.1 Dicyrtoma fusca | reverse complement strand
GAATGTTTTTGAAAATGGTGGTTTCTCGTTTTAACCTTTTTGAAAGCGGTGATTTCTAGTTTTGAATGTTTTTGAAAATGGTGGTTTCTCGTTTTAACCTTTTTGAAAGCGGTGATTTCTAGTTTTGAATGTTTTTGAAAGGTTAATTCCCAGTTTTGACCGTTTTGACAAAGTTGATAATTGATTGTAGAATAAACACACTTTTGTAAAGCATTCTTGCCATGGTTTCCCAGTTTCAAAAAGGTAAATACATACAGCTTAAACACTTTTTAAAAATTAGTAAATTGCTAGTTTTAAGAGATATAAAAACTCCTTTATACACTTTTTGAATCTATTAAATCTGCTATTTCCACTTTTCAAAGCTATTAACATTGATATACACATACAATGTTTTTAAGCGAAGATTAGACTTCAGTCACAGGGCTTCTCTACCATCGATATGTAACTATGCAGCTTGGGCTAATGAAGAATTCCCCAAGCAGTTTGGATGGCAGTATCAATATATATATACATATATATATATATATATATATATACCTACTTCATTACTATTGTCTGTTGAGCTATAGTACTCACATTAGTATTGTCTGTACCCAGTCTAGTACAAGGCACAACATCTTGAAAACATTAAGTAATCAGGGAAATTCTTTGTTTCACTGGGTCTGTAGTCTGTGCAGTGAAGTCGCACAGGGAAAAGAGAAAGCCCTGTAATGTAGTAGGTTCATATGTACAGTACATTACAATGCAATGATACAGATCAAAGCACTGACCGGATATTAGGTACGCACACTACAGCTGCTGGGGAAGATGCACACAGCTACAGAATGAGAGTCAATTTTCCGGCTACGATTAATTTGCATAGAGTTTCAAAAATTAATTATGCATATTGTCTTGGGCTCAACCAGGATGCTGGTTGACACTCCACTATCCGGAGAACTGGCTCATCTGGGCTTCCCTATAGCAATAATAGCATGCATAGCAGTGCCCTATAGGGCCGTAATAACGATGTAGTTTTACGCGCGTTTATAATTGGACCAAGTTTGAGATTGTCAACAGTTCTCACCATGAAAGTATCTGCTTTCAGTTCTTGTCAGAAGTGCTTTCACACCCTCGTCTATATTTTCTCCTTCACTGTGTAAGGACTTTGCGTCCACGGAAGACATATTATGTCTTGAACTGCTCGGGCCTGACGTCTCTTTCCCTTTCTCCGTCAAATCTTATGTTTTTTATATTTATTTATGAACGCGTGAAGCGGAGTCAGAACAAAGATTTCCTCGACTTACCCGGCTCATTGTGGATGAAGTGGGATGGGCTTAATGGTAAATCTTTTATTAAATGAACGGAGTGGTGTGGAAGAGACTCATCTTGTGCGTTTGAATATGTCAGGCAGGCCGTATGCTCTACAATTGTACACTACAATTCTATTAAGTACAAAGTCCATTGAAATCCACCATGAGAGACAGAGGGACGGAGAGATAGGGTGGAAATCAACAGACGGATTTGATAAGTGAAAAGACTTTTGGAATTATATTTGAGATAAATTTGATTTGGTGGAAGTGAGTGCTCGGCTAGGAGAGAAAATAGGAGTCTGTCTAACAGACGGCATTTTGTAACTTTACTGATCAATTTAGTTTTAATAGACTGCGTCTATTCATTCTCCCGCCCAAGTCTAACCATAAACTGGGAACGTACAATGGGCTCGTAGAATATCCCGTCTGTACATTGTGTACTGATAGAATGACAATTAGACGTAAATATAGCCGTAGCCATGTATTATGTAGTAGTTTTGGCACAATGTGTATGTACTAGACAGATAAGACAAGACATAACTAGCGTCTATGTTCCCCCCCTTTCTAAATAAGACAGTCTTTTGTAATCGAAGTCAAGGACTTAACATCAAGGAAATAATGAAATTGGATTTTAGAACATCTTGTGACTTGTAGACAGTATACATAAGACCTTGATTTCACTTGCAGGCTTAACAATGATTAACTTTTACCATTGTTACCAATGATTAGTGTGTAAAATACGCACTAATCATTTAAAAGAAATTATATTTCTCACGATGGGACTGCAATTGCAAACACAAGTTTTGTTTGTTTCCGAAAACAAGGATGTTTTAAGCTTTTGCGTAAGACCTGCTGTCTTAGGTAACTGCGTTTCTCTTGTTAGGCCACCCTGAAATGTTGCAAAATTATAAATTCTAGCAGAGTTGATAGCTTGATAGCATGTGTTACTGATATTTCCAAATTGTGCACAGAGGAAAATCCTGATATCTACTCTAATTGCGCCTAATTGTAAGAATCAGAGTAGCACCTTTTGCACCTTTAGCCACGACCAGGAGACCGACACATGCATGGGCATGAGTGTGAGAATTTTTGCGCTGGGAAAAACAGAGAAGGGGAATTTGTAAATAAACGAGAAAAGATTTCACGTCGACGGTATTTATAATTGAAATTGTTTAAAGGCAGATGCAGTTTGTTATCTTTTACAAGATAATGAAATTTTTTAGTAGCCACCTGGGTCTTGTCAATGTCGAGGGAGGGAAAGGGAAACGTGTGTCCCTCGCACACACGGAGGTTCCCACATTTCTCTAAATAGAGAGTATTATTAGGTCCACGTGCGTGAGGAACAAAGTCGTCGGCCCATTTTTATCCTCTCTCTCTGTTCCAACGGGTTATACTTCTTCTTCTTTACGGACTTCTCGCCAACACTATTCACAATCAGAACGTAAGCCTCCTCCCGTCCATGCGAGAGCCAGGTCCATGTTAGTCTTACGATTCCTTAGGGCTCCGGTCGTACAATAAGTCTATGCTCTGCCATCCCAGTATCATAAGGAAGCTCCCATTCACCAAAATAAAAACAACCAAAACAGAATGAATGGTTCATTTCCTTATTTGGAAACGAAATTCGAGTCTAATTTCATATAAATTTATTACGAGGACCCTCAGACTGATACAGCAAGTGCATTCCCACACAAATATATTTCCTAGACTGCTAGGAAGCTTCTCTAATTGGTCGTTTTTATGCGTTTGAAAGAGTTGATGCCCACTACAATGAAGCCCATCACCCGAACACTATTATACACTGGGGCTTATTGTTAGGGAAATTAAAAAGTAAACTGTGGACACTATGTAGGCGTTATTTTTACACCCACGTTGTTTGGTCCACATAAAAGTCAGCTGTTGGATTATGTAAGCTTCTTCGAACGGAGCTCAATAAATCTGATTTAAATTCTATTGGGAACACAACCCACATACGTCCGGAGCACGTGCGTTTATTTAGACACATATGGTGGACGAGGAGGTACCGTAAAAAGTGTGTTCGCACTTTTAAAAAATGATAAAACTGTCATTAACGCTTTTAAGAAGTAGTAAACCAGATTTGAACACTTTTAAAAAGTAGTAAACCAGCTATGAACACTTTTTAAAAAGTAGTAAACCAGCTATGAACACTTTTTAAAAAGTATTAAAACGCGTTAGCACACTTTTCAAAAGTAGCCAAGCTGTCATTTACGCTTTTTGAACGGACAGGCATCATAATGGTTTTAAGCGGGGACTGGAGAAAAACGGTCACAATGCTTCTTCACCGACGATAAATACATACCAAAACTGATTTTATCATTTTTTATCACATCGCCAGTTGGCTGAAATTTTGTACATGTCCGGATTGATCTCTTCAACATAGACTAGCTATAAAATGTGTTCCTATGGATGTATGTACAAAAGATGTATCTAAACTACGATGTTACGTGTTTGAATCTCTTTTACAGTCTGGCAGCGGCGGACTTGTTGCTTCTTCTACTTTGTATACCCTTGCAAATTTTGCAGTATTTTGTGATCCAGGTAATTTAATGAATTTTCTCTTTTTTTCTTCTTATTACATACATATCTGTGCATGCTTTATTTAGAATATGGAGTGAAGCCCAGTAAAGTTCGTCCGTCTGTCTAAGCCTTTAGAAAGAGTTTTGAAGGAATTGAAATTTTGAGATTATACAGCATAGTACGGCTTCTGTTCTGTAAAAGATGAAAGCTATATGGTGCTATATATTTTATTTCTGATTTCCAGTGGGATGAGAATGGAACAGTGTGTAAAATGGCCAAATTCGTGGAATTACTCTCCGCCTCGGCATCCGTCTTAAACTTGTGTGCCGTCAGCTTGGAAAGGTAAGCATATTAATACACTGTATGTACGTGCGTACGTAGAAAGTAGAATGTCTTGCCTTCCTCCCACCTCCCGTCAGAATAGAAAATAAATAATTTCCCTCAAGAAAACTTAATTATCCGAATAAATCTAGGAATTACTTAGAAGGCACACATACGACTAAGTGCATCTGCGTTTACGAGCCCAGAATATAAGCAAATATTTAGGAGATAGCTACCGTTACCGCTCACTAGCCAGATACCATATATACATACAACAATAATATTTATTTCAACTTAATCAACCTCACCCGAAGGCTGTCCAGGGGCTGTCCAACTCAAGTACAGATATCTGTGGTTCAGGGTTACAATAGAGGAACCCAGAAGGTAGTAGAGCAACCTCAAGATCCTGGCTTGTATGTATTCTAACAAAAGTTTTTTGAGACCTTGTAAAAAGCAATTGGCCATCAACTCGTCACACTTCCGTGAAACACGAACTTGGTCGACCATGTACTCGAGACTTCCCAATCCATTTGACTTGCCTTCCCCAGAGTTTGAAAAGTAAAATCCGAAACAAATCCCCTTTAGCCCTTAACCCGGTCCAATGTCTGAAGTGACCAAGAGAGAAGTAAAAAAAATAATAAATTTTTCTTTGCTCTCTCAGTCCATATTGATGAAAGTGAAAGGACCGGGATATGTTAGGGAGAAACACACATCTCAAAATCTCTATGTAATTCTATTATATTTTCATCACTGCTGCGTCAGCTGGAGGTAATCGCTAGTCCACACTAGTCCACTGTGGAAAATGTTCAAGTGGCAGTAACAAAAATAATGCATTATTTCCTCTCCTTTTGGGTCTCACATATTACTCGGCAGTAGTGCCAATAGCGAATGCGGCGGGCACTCAGCTCAGGTCCGAGGGAAATGGGACGGGTGGTGGGCCAGGAAATAAATGGACACGGGAAATATGCCTCATGCTTGGATGGCTTCAAATTCATGATTCTGTACTTGTGTTTGGAATGTAAAGCCCAATGCAATGCATTGAGTCTACTTGGCAAAAAAATCTGTACTAGTTTTAATTTTAAGATTAGCAGAGAGAATTACGGAGGGAATCTATATGCTGGATGGCATATGGTGAGAGGGCAATCTCCACGCCTCCAATGACTTCTCAGACATACACTCAAGGACAGAATGGGGAAAGAAAAGGAGATAGTAGTACATACATAGTTGAAGGGAGTTGAGTTGGGAAAAACTATCACGTAAAGCTTAGTGAGAGACACAAAAATCAATACATAGATGAAGACGGAGGGTCATGGATATACTCACACATTGTGAAGAAATGTGGGAAGGAAGGAAAGGAAAGGAAAGTGGAATTGCTTGAGGAGTTGAAATTTGCTTTGGCTCGAGGGTGAGTGACAGGTGCTCTTAAAAGACTTGGCCAAACCATGTTGATTGCTCAGGTTGAGGGAAAAAAATGTATGGACAGATGGAACAAAGCTTTTGACATTCATCACCCACTCAAATATAACACATCCCTTCAAAAATATATGCCAATATGCGTACCATCGTCAATGAAGAAGCAATGTGGGTTAAGACCAGCCCCCTCCCCCCCCCGGAGTAAAAGCATTGTGACTCAAGTCGAGTTTCGTCTTAATACTATTTTGACGTAAATTCTAACAAGCAACTGTTTACCTTTGTGTGTGTGAAAAAGCAAAAATACCATCTTTCCTATTTTCGAGAAGTGTAAATACCAGTTTTCTTATTTTTGAAAAGTGTAGTTAACAGTTTCACGAGTCGTTCGGAACTAGTAAAGCTGCAATATAAGCTTCTTTTTAGAAGTGGAAAATTGTTATTTAAACTTTTCAAAATTGTGAAGATCCAGTTTTACTATTTTTGAAACACAAGTTATTAAAATTGTTATGCACTTAACCTTTTCGAAACGGCAATAATTAAAGTTTTACGCCCTTTTAAAATTGGTTATTTATAGTTTTGATCTTTTCGAAAGCAGTAATTTCTATAGTTTTGACCTTTTTGAAAGCAGTAATTTCTATAGTTTTGACCTTTTTGAAAGCAGTAATTTCTATAGTTTTGACCTTTTTGAAAATGTTAATTTCTTGTTTTGACCTTTTTAAAATTGTTAATTTCTAGTTTTGACTTTTTTAAAATTGTTAATTTCTAGTTTTGACCTTTTTAAAATTGTTAATATCTAGTTTTGACCTTTTTAAAATTGTTAATTTCTAGTTTTGACCTTTTTAAAATTGTTAATTTCTAGTTTTGACTTTTTTGAAAATGTTAATTTCTAGTCTTGACCTTTCTAAAAGTGTTCGTTATAAGTTTCGAATGCGTTTGAAAATTTTAATTTCCAGTTTTGGCTTTTCTGAAAAAGTTAATAAATATTATTAAACACTGTGCAAAGTATATATCATTTCCATGGTTCCCAGTTTCGAAGAGAAGATGTGGAAAAGAAGTTGATTGTTGGGACTTGGTTCAAAATGACCCTAAAGGGATGGTGGACTTGCGTGAGATCGCTTTTAGGCAGGAACTGAACTCACCCCACAAGGTCTCTTCACCGACGATCTATTACAAGATTTTTGCTTATTCTAAAATTCTAATAAAAGACTGTATTGCAGTCTGCAGTAGTAACAAAAGGAGAAACTTTTTTTCTTGGGCGAAATGAATACACAGAATTCACTCGCGTGGCCGTCAATGTGTAAAGCTAGCATTTGAGACATCAACAAGGAAATACACCGTCTCGACTTTCCAAAAGCAAAGCCAAGTGTTTAAGTTAGCGACGAGTGAGTGTTGTGAACAACACTACTGCCACTATTACTATCGGGAAATCGGGACTGCTCCGTATATGTACATATGTATTTATGTGTCCGCTAGAATTGAATATTTTGCATAATGAGATCACCAATTACCATCCACGAAACATTCATAACATTATGATGATACTTGACCTCAATTCTTTCATTCCTTCCCTCCTTCCATCCTTATAATGAGAATATGTATTCAAATAAATTTCTTTACTGCCATGAAGAAAAAAAATCGTATTAGGATAAAGATGATGGCAATAAAGTTTTACAATTGTGACTCCTTTACATGTACAACTGTGCGAATGGCATTTTTTGGCTCGTTTTGGAATTGCTTGAATGTAAATCGTAAATAGTACAAATAGATATGTACATACGTACCTTGAAATAGTTTTCTTTTCAATAGCCTAATTTTCCACCAGCTTCGATGGGGAATAAAGAGTTTGGAAAGTTGTGCATCAAATCGCTATTTTGCAACAGTTGATGAAGCACCAGCTTTCTACATTGTGTACAGTGGGAAACTGTCGAGATAGGAAATCGTGAGAGTTATGACGGCACTCAAGTTTTCTATTGGAACGATGACGAAAGTTGAGAGTTACAGAAGCTATACGAGTCTGGGTCGTTGTAGTTGAATTGAATATTGGGAAAATATAATGCTAATGTTATGTAAGGGTTAGAATGCCCGGCAATGACTTATTCACAGAATGTACGGGACGATCGTTTTACTATGAATGACTTCCCCTCTTACTCCCATCAATGAATAGCAAAATAGCAATACAAATGGAGTAGCACACCTCTGCATAACCTCAGTTCGGCCTGTGGCTTTTAAGCAGAAAATAAATGACGGGCACATCAGTTTCAGTTTGCTTTATTGTCGAGTCATTTAGTAGGTACATAATGTATTGATTTCCAATGACGGACCTAGGGCCTATCCAGTACTACCCAAGTTTAAGACGTACTAAATAGATATAAATGAGATTTTACGCACTTTTTTGAACGAAAAAACGCGATTACCAACTTTTCTTAGACATGGAAATAAGGCATGCCACGATGCCACTGTTTAAAAACACGTTAGTTGATAGATAGTAAATGGTCCTTTAAAAAATGTAAATAGTACACTTTGTACCTTAACCTATTCGGAACTGAGGAATCATGGAAAGAATGCTTCACAAAAGTGTTTAATTCTATAAATGTACTCTTTCAAAACGGCCAAAACAAGTAAATGACACTTTTTCAAAACGGTCAAAACTAGTCATAAATATCACTTTTTCAAAACAGTCAAAGCTAGTGTGTAATAGTTTTTTTAAAAAGTCAAAACTAGTAAATGACACTTTTTCAAAACAGTCAAAACGAGTAAACAACACTTTTAAAAGGTCAAAAAACTAGAAATTACCCCTTTCAAAATGGTCGAAGCTAGAAATCACAATTTTAAAAAACATGTAAAACTTACTATATTACCGTTTCGAAAAGGTTGGGAACAAAAATAGTACATTTTGGTTCTTTAAAAAACGTGTAAACATGATATGTTGCACCTTTTCAATGAAAGTTAAATTGAACCTTGAGAACCTTTTCAGAAACATGCAAACATTTTGCACTTTTTTAAACACAAGTACACAGGGCATTGCGCATTGTGATCCTTTTCAAAAATTTGTAAATCGTGAATTTACACATTCTTTAAAACGTGCCATTAGTACGTTTTAAACCACTTAAAAAGCATGAAATAATTCACCTGCTGGCGTCTATTGGTCTCTAGCTAGAAATTTATTTCAAAATGTTTTTAATATACTATGTTCTACTTCCTGAGCCATGATCTGCCTTATCGTAATAATAGCTCCATACTGTAGTCCCGTTTAACACTAAAATAGTGAAATCCGGGGCTTTACATAGGATTTTATGACATTTACGTCTCCCGCATGATCCGTCAGTGCATCCATGGTCTCATAAACGTCATGATAAACAGTCCCTCGAAGGACGAACTTGAGCCCCTGTCCCGATGCATGGAAATGTGGATCTAAACAGTCAAAAGCCATCATTGCTAAGAGCAAAAGGCATTACGCTTTATTGTATAGCTATGTATACTCTTGCATAATAGTAGTGTAGAGATGACAAAGAATCTTGAGCTAGCTTGACCTTTGCAGCCCAAGGCTTTACCAGCCAGGAATCTCACCGTTCGAATTTCGAATCATGTAAAGCTAGGTTAGTTCTTCCCTCGTTCAGTTGGAGAGAGAAGAAGAGAAAACGGGGAAATTGCATCACACTTTATCTCTCTGCCAAAGCCACATATGTCATTTGGAATGAATTGCTCCTTGTTTATTCCTACAGCTCTACGGTCTCGAATCTCTCGAATTTATCTTTGTGAGGGATTTACAAGTTATTGTCTTTTCTCGATATCATCCTTCCTCTGTATTTAATGTACGCGGCTAATTGTAAAGCTTGATGTGGTTGGAACAACAATGACATAGTCATAGGACCACAACCACAACCAACCAAGAGCCAGAGTCAAAACCAAATGAGTACTGCCTTTAATCCAATGCATGCAATGCACAATCAGGAAGCCTTTGGTGATGGAAGACAAAGTCTGACAGCCAAAGGTGAATTGAACAATGCAATGCAATGCAATGGGAAATGTTTGAAAAGACACAAACACACACACACACAACACACTGCGCCCTGGACAAAGGGTGTGGCGAGGGAATGAAACAAAGGAGAAAATTGTCTCAAAACCACAGAACCTCGTCATAGCTATGTATAGAAGTCATTCTCCAGGCTTCCGTTTTCCGTATAATTATACAGTAGAAGAGAAATAATCTAAATGTGTGTGTCTTTATTCATTTCCTCAGGTTTATAGTGATTGTATTTCCGATGCGATCCCGGTCTCTCTGTACGCTGAGTAACTGTCGTAAAGCCATCCTGGTCGTTTGGGTCATCGCACTTCTTCTATCAATTCCTGTGATTCTGGCAACAGTAAGTTTTTCCAGGATTTTATTTTACTTTCTATATATCGTCTGTGTAAATGCAATTTGTCCCAAGTCCGGTCTCAGCTTACTTGCATTATGTCACAAGTCCACATAATGATATTTTCCATTTTTGAAAGTGTTATTTCCTGGTTTTGACCATTTTGAAAAAGTGTCATTTACTAGTTTTGACCGTTTTGAAAAAGTGTTATTTAATAGTTTTGACCCTTTTGAAAAAGTGTTATTTACTAGTTTTGACCCTTTTGAAAAAGTGTTATTTACTAGTTTGGACCGTTTTGAAAAAGTGTTATTTACTAGTTTTGACCGTTTGGAAAAAGTGTTATTTACTAGTTTTGACCCTTTTGAAGAAGTGTTATTTACTAGTTTTGTCACATAATGATATTTTCCATTATGTGGACTTAGGACACATTGCAACTAACAATAAGCATACACTGGACTTGGGACAAATTGTATTTACACAGACGATATGTACCTACATAGACGTAAGCTATACATATATATAGATCTACACATCTTTTTAAATTATAGGCTATAGAGGTGGTTGCATAGGTTGAGTTGCCCTCCTCAGAT
>JAQFZC010008104.1:0-10501 GCA_034695205.1 Dicyrtoma fusca | reverse complement strand
ACGACACAAGTGCTCACATGAAGAAAGTCATTGATATGACGTCACATTTGAAAGGTCCAAGGCTGGTGGTGAGTATGAAATATGGGAAGGGGTACCCACCCGTGTTGCAGTAGGCTTTTAGGAAAGTTGGCAAAATGGTGGCTTCGTGCATGTTGGTGGAAGGCTGGGTGTAGAGAGTGTAGACACATGAAATGTGGAGGCAGTGGGAAATTGAAAGGTGAAGGCGTTTTAAACCGAGACCCGAGCTACACAGCAGTTCGCCAATGAATTGTGTTAGCATGAATTCAACCGTCTTTTTGGTCATTTGCACTTCATTTCGTGATCCTGAGTGCTGGAACTTTACTCAACTATGTACCTATAGGCTACGTATTTATAGTCCATCTGCAGGCTACTTGGCTACATATGCTCACATAAGTGCTTGAGATGAAGAGGGTCATTGACGGTATTGCCTTAAATCCCATTTTTCCCCTTACGCCACTATAATAATATAATCTACTTTTAAACACGTCTGTAACAGTGGCATATATAGTGTCCTATAGGCACATTATATTTTGCTATATCATATCTAGATCACTCTTTTTCCGCACACTTATTTTATGCTCGCCTTTCATTTCAGCTTGGGAAGGACCCTAGACCCAGTATTACTTACTCACCCAGCATTCCAAGCCAAAAACTTATCAAACTACCTTTTCAAAGTGTTCAAGTCATTCTACTTGCGCTTTTACAAAGGCTCATTTACAGTTTTGATGTTTTTCAAAACGATAAAATCATTATTTGTGTTTTCTTGAAAGCTCTTTTTTTTGAATTTAACACCTGTTCAAAATTTGATAATCCTTGTGTTCGTACTTTTTAAAAGCAAACATTTACTGTTTTGCACCATTCAAAAGATTTTAAATAATTTTTAGTACGTTCAAAAAAGGCTAATTCATTGTTTTTCATCTTTTCAATGTGTTGAAAGCATTATATTTGCGCCGTGAAAAAAGCCAGGCTTACCCTTTGACAGCAGTTCAAAATGCTCGAATATTGATTTTCCTGCTTTGAAAACCGTTTGGTAAATGTAGGAAGCGATATTTGCAAGGCTCCTGGGCATTATAGGCGTAAATACGGAGATAATTGTCACTGCCACTATGCATTTCGTCCTACATACTTGTCTTAAGTTTCTTGGGAGATGATGTCCAAAAGCGAGGGAAAAGAGCGGCTAGAAAAAAGGCAGTCTGCATTGGAATTATTTATATGCTGAGAATAAAGCCTCCCATTTCCTACCGTAGCATAGCAGACCATGAGATCTCACAGCTGTTTCACAGTTTGACAATGGAGGACTTGACTAAAGGAATTTAGACAATGTCGAATTGAGAATGAAATTAATTCAGGGAAGCCAGCCATATGTATCTGCATTGAGAGCGAGCATTTGAAGGCAGGGCCAATAATTTCATGACAGCCGTCAAAACAAAAAGATCAGAGGCGTTTTGTTCTCCGTCGTATGCCGTTCAGATAGTGCAGTCACTACACCCACCTTCCATCCTCTTTCTCTCCCTTTGGATTTGGACATTTGGATAATGCACGTGCAGAGCCAGCCTTTCATAATTTTCCAAAAGCACTTCCCAAGTGTGAAGAATATTATCTGTAGTTATGCACTCTATGAAGGGACAATCAATATTTATACCGAAAATCAATCTACGGCCCAACGACACCCTCCAGCTCATCAAGTGCCTTTGTACTGATAGCTCCATGAATAATGAATTCCTGTTTGTAACCAGATTTTGAAATTATCGGGAAAGTCCAGGAAAAAAGCGTGAAACTGTAACAGTTTGGAGCCTTGCAGTTATTATATATGATCAGGTCATAGGAAGTGAGGGTGAAAAGGGCGTCGAAAAAATCAAAATTTTGTGAATAAATTTGAAAATAGGAATGGTATTTTGAGAGAGTTTAAAACATTAACATAATTATCATCAAAAAATGCGCACAAATAGATGCTAGCTTTTTGAAAAAGAGTAAAACATGGTATTTACGCTTTTTAAAAAACTTCAAAAACATATTTAAAAATAATTTGAACCTTTTGAAAGAGTGACACAGACTATCATTTCAGAATATTGAAAAATGCGATGATGGCGTTGTTTTATAAAGAGTACACAACACAGTATTTGTACATTTGGAAAAGTAATTTCGTAGGAGGTCAAACTGGAAAGGTCCCTGACTGTTTGAAGAGCACTATCATGTGTGACTGGCACAAGGAACATGACAGAGATCATCTGGGCCGGGGCAGTGCTCCCTCTCCCTCCCTGCACTTGTGCACTTCATTTAATGTGAGTGGGTAATTTGGCCATGGCCTGCATGCGAAAGGCAGCCAAGATGATTTTGGGGGAAAGGACGATAAAATACAAATGGGAATAAGGAGGCCCGCACATACGTGTCGGGCGAGAGATTAACATAAAGGGGCATCATCTCCACTTCTATAGGCATATCTTCTGGTCTGTGTCCCTAAGACTGGGAATATGATGACTGGGTAAGTGGAAAAGTTAGCGGAGAGCAGAGCTCGTTGAATTTAAGGAAGATTGTTTGGTATTGAAATGGAGGTTGTGTCGCTGCTGCTGGTTGGTGGCGTAAGTATCGTATCGCGGGGGAAAGTAAAGGCCGGCCAGAGATTCATTCTTTTTTCTTATTACATTACAAAATGGAAATCACCCCGGGAAACGACTCATATTCCTTTCATCGGGAGTTCTGGAGGGAAATGGAGGCCCTGGAGGTCGTAGGTGTTGCTGGGGCTGATATTTTTACAAACTACTCGTATATCTCTCGAAGCAGAGCCGCTGTATTATGTGCCTATTGACAGCTTGAGGGTAGTTCCAGGGTAAAAATAGCCCAGTAAATTGCCCCGCGTATGTGTATTACTCCGAATCGCCCCACTCCTTGGGCTCCGCGGGTAAATGTGGATGAATACATTAGCCCTGTAACGTTGAGAGTTGGAATGTAAAATTCAATTTGTTATTAGGCTGAGTGTAGCTCCTTGCCTTTCGCTGCCGTGCACCGCCACGGCTCGGAGAAAGGGAAAGTCATGACCATTTAAAGACTTGGAACGGTCAGTGGACTGGAACCCCTTTTTAGGGCTCTCATGGGACGAATCTCAAATACAGAATTGGCTCGCTTTTTCTTTTTCTTAAAACTTTCCGCCAAGGCTGATGAGCTCTCAGTCCTCTTAGAATACTAAGTGGTCAGGCGAAGGGTGAGCGATCTGCGGTGTGTACCTTTGATCCTTTACAATTCCTATTATTACATATTCCTCCTATTGTTATTACCACTATTATTCTCTGCTTTTTTCCACTCGCCGATTGTTTTTTGTTTTCCAACTACAGTCACTGCTGCTATTATTCTGCGGAGAACAATGCCACTGGCTTCTCATAAAAGGACAGTTTTGCTTCTACGGTGAACAATTAGGCTCAGTATAGGGACGGCGCAGAATTTACTTTTTTCATTCTCACTTTTTGAACAACTGTATGTATGAATATACGGAATACTTAGTAAAGCAATATTCGATCCATCTTTAACATTGTGCTGACGCACTTTTAGCAAAAGTAATTTGAACAAGAAAAAATAGAGATTAAAGTATCTTTAAGTGCTGTGTGTCAGGGCAATGATATGATTATGGAAATAATTTGTTGTTCTTGTTTCTTGTTGCTCACTTGTTATTCATGAATTTCAAGGGATTGATTCCGAGTAGTCTGCTGATGCTGCTGATAATTATAATAATTACAGGGTGACGATCACGGGGAGCATTACCACAGAGTTGTACACAGAGTCTGTGCTTATGTGAAGAAGAGCCATTCACATTGTGTAGAAGTAATGTCGTGTAGGCTGTGAAGTGGTAATTATTCTAGGACTTGTATCGCCAATGTTATGAAATAAAGGTGAAGGTGACAAACTGGTCTTGGAAAGAAAATGTTTGGATGCATTATGAGTACGAATGTGGGGAGAATTTCCGAGGATGATAAGCATTACTAAAATATGTATTACATCTGTATGTTCTATTCACATGCAGGTTTGGCTCTGTTTGGAGCCTTGCAAATATGAAGTTGTAGGATTCAGGCTTGACAAGAGATTTGAGAAAGGGGAAAAAATGAAAATAATGTGTTGAAAAAGTTTTACAGTGTAAAAAAGTGCAAAATTAGATGTACACTTTTTGAAAGAATGTAAGAAATGGTATTACCCAAATATTCAATTGTGGCGATAGTTTTAGTCTCAGTTGCTGTGGCAATTGAAAATTTATGGAGGCTATTTTGAGGTTGCTGAGTGTGCAGCTTAGAGTGTATTTTTATGCGATGGTGTAGCTGGAAGTTAATGGATTTGGACTCAAGGATGGAAAGGTCATTCAGCATTTAGCATCTCCTCCTCCTTGATCGATTAGGCGCACGTATGCATTTATTATTTATGCAATCCTGAGTAGAAGAAGCCTGCAGAGGGCTGAATGGAAGATATATAGGTGCAAATATATACAGCCTATGCTTTAAACCTGTCCACAGAATGGCACTCTTTATTTTCCTTTTGGCGATGTGTGATATCCTTAGTTTAATTTATCTCAAGATCCCTTTGTGAGGCTTATTTTATCACTCATGCAATGATGTTTTAAGACTGCATTTTTAAATACAGCTCAAATGCAGCTGGTGTGCTATATTTAGATTCCTCCTTTCCCTCTAGTTAGTAGTTTACTACGTCATTTCTTCAAGCCATAAATATATTCCAGAGTATCCAGAGTATTGTTACAAGTTGGGGTTGCAAGGAATTCAAGGGCAACAGTACGTACACTACAGTGGCGGATCCAGGAACGTCTTGTGGCAGAGGGCCGCGGTGTCGGCGATTGCATAACAAATTTTATTTTTTTAGAATTCACTTTTAATGACTTTCCTGGTTGAACCCTTTCTAAAAAAGATTATGAAATTTTCTAATTAAATATTTTGTAAGACGTTCCTTTGAGGGAACTTATCGTTAGTGGAAAAAAAAACATTCATTTAGAATTATTATGTACTTGCCTGACACTGATCAGCTCGCGCATTGTAATTTGTTGCAATTCGCGAATAAATAGCAAATAATTAAATAGCACTCGCTGAGTCAACCCCTCGGAAAATCAAATATTGTCGATATTTGTTTGCTTTTACACTTTAACGACTAAGTATTGCAATAGCAAACATTTTGAGTGGCTATACAGGGAAGTAATAATTTATTATACTGCGAAGGATATACCTACGTTTGAGGCAGTGTGTTTTGTAAATAAGCCTTTGTGTGAGGACAGTAAACTGACTTTGATTCTATTTAAATACTGATGAGCTTTTATTTAGGCATGCGGAGAAATTCCTTCCATATTTTGTTTGTTTTGCTACTCATTTATTGACACTCTATGGTATGACGAGGGGAATAATTTAGCTAATTTAGGCAATCTGCTAATTCCTTCTTTATTTATTCGGTTAAAATTCAGAGTTGTTGTTATCTGTAATGTCTACAGTTTTCGTTTAGAGTAATAGAGTCGACTAGAAATTACAACGAAAATACTGTCTAAAACGTCAGTCTTTAAAGATTGTCAAATTAACCAATAATACGGAAAGTAAATAAAACAGTATTGTTACAACACAAGGAATATTATTTTAATTTTCAATCCGAGTGCCTACAAAATACCATAGCAACACTTCCAAGGTCTTCGTGAGTATCTGTCAGCTGTGAATTTGTCAGTTCTAAAGGGTCAAGGCGATATTTGTACAGATTTTGTAAGTGTATTTATTAGAAACAACTACTGGGACAGTGAGCATACGTGCACACACATTACAGTACGGCAGGCCGTGATGGTGATCACAAAAGTGGACAAAGCCCAGAGCACTCCGTCCAATCCAACCTTCGCACATCCTTCAGGGAAAACGCCGTGAGCCACAGCAATAAATAATATTCTAAGATTGTCATTAACTCAGAGAATTACTTAATCCTTCGAGTCTGAGACGATATTAGTCGACTTAAATGATTTATCTCCACTTCGCCCATCTTGCGAATAAGGGTATCAGACAGCATGCCAGTCATTGTCAGATTCCTAAACGCTCTCCTCATAAATTATATTCTTTCATTCTTGTGGTGACTTCCCATTAGGCGCCTTGCAAGCATAACTCGGTGTATGGAAGTGACTTTTTTCAAATGCGCAAATACCAGATTTTACACTTTTAAAACATTGTTTTCATATAATTGCTTTGAAACTGTCAATGTTATGTTTTTCACACCTTCAATAGGCTTATGAACCTAAACTTTAAATTTGTTAACTACTCTAATGTCAGGATTTTTACATTTTATGAACACATTCCTTTACATAACCTTTTCTCACAGCATTTTGAAACCCAAATCCTATACGTCACATTTGCAGGGCTCCTTATCAATATTCCATGGTGGGGATATGAAACTTTGTATGTGCATACCACCTGCTTTGTACTCGAGATGATGTTGCTAAATCCTTCCTTGATGAGGAGAAAAAAAATAAATCGCAAGAACTTGTACTCAAATAAAATAAAATATGCAGCTCGTTTCTATTGCAAATCGTACGCATGTTTTATCTCTTTATTAGCAATTTAAAATTAGTCTTTACAAACTATTTCAAGTTGTAGGTACACATTTATATTCAATAACGTCAACATCTAGACAATTAAAATGAATTGCTTTATTACTATGTACTTCTGTACTACTACTACGTATATATACAATCTACATAAGAAAGCTTAAGTAATTAAATACAGTTTATAAAAATGGCGGTTATTATTAATAAACAAATATTTTTCAAGTTAAAATTAGTCGATTGTGGTAGCAGCTCATTTGCATATTGAGGTTCAGCAACACCCATGTAGTTGCTGCTACAACAAACAAGATTATACGGACGTTCATTGACAGTCCAGTCATGAAGTTCTCCAGCAGCATGATTAACATGAAATGTGAATTAATAAGAAATAAGGGATCAGCAGCAGATCTTCATTCAATTTTTTAGTTGGAAGGGGAAAAAAACTGCGTATGCGAATTAGTTTTGTGTGAGTGAATGATAATAAAATTGTTAGGATGGCTCTGTGTGTAAAAAGAGTGGGAAAATGGACTGGAAGACAATTGTTGCTGGAGGGGGCAAAGTGGGAAAGGAAGGGAAGGAATAAAGCGGCTTGTTCATATGCTAATTGTGATCTTGATTGCGATCAATGACTGCTTGCTCTGTTCTGACATTGAGAAATCGTGTTACATATTAAGTATAGGAATTCAAATTGGGATCGAGTGATATAGAAAGAGAATTGAATGAACTCTGAAGCTGAATAAAATTACAGTCTTGAGCCTATTAGTCGGTATTTCTGCTGAGCGCAACATTGCAATTAGAATCCCACCGTAGTTGTAGTTGTACTGGTAGTGCCAGTCCTAAGTCAACGCCATCATTACAGTCAAAAGCGTAATCATAGAAATTAAACAATGGACTATCTGCAGACATTCTCTGCCTGAATTCTCCTTTGTAGTCGCCACCTTTGCCGTAACCTTGACAAGCTCCTGTCAATTTCCACTCTGTAACACTTTGAACGAGCAAAGTTGAACGAGATTTAGTGCTTACCTGCTAGATTATGTAATTTGCCAGTTTGCTCACTAATTTCTCAGTTTTTACGCACAGAAAGAATAGCTACGAGTGTTTAATTGTTTTTATACCTATTTGAATTACTTCGACACCACTCAAATAATAATTATTGTCTTTTGTTGCCGTATTGTTGTGTACCAATTGAACCTAGGGCTGTAATAGTCCTGAGACTCACTCTTGGTGTACATTAAAGCTCATTTATACTGCAACGATTTATTCGAAATGTGTAAATTCCTAGTTTACCACTTTTTAAAAACCTTAAAATCCTGATTTGAAATTCTGAAACAGGCTTTTAAAAAATGCGGTCATTTCACTGTTCTACAGCTTTTCGAAAGTGTTAAAATCAATATTTTCACTTTTGAAAAGGGCTAATTTACTTTTTTGGGCCTTTTCATGTTGTTGAAGTACAGATTCCTTGTTAAAACATGTTAATTTATTGTTTTGCAACTTTTAAAAGCATTAAAATGCACTTTTGAAAAAGTCGATTGTACTGTTTTGTGCACCTTTTCAAAACGTTAAAATCCTAATTTGGCATCTTCTAAAATAGTCGGTTAGCCCAAATTGTATGACTGTAGATTTGCAAGGCCCCTTCCCCTCATGTATTTGAATGTGCATGCGATGATATCAGTAGTTGTTCTCGAGTCTTGAATCAGCTGATAAAATAATTGCGAGTATAGTTTTCTTCGTTAATTGAGTTGATTGATTAAAATTGTAAATGTTTTTAAGCCACTTCTGAGAATACAATAATAGATGTAATTATGTATAATAAGTACTCTGAAGCTATACGCCTAATAAAATAACCCCGCAATCAGCTGGCCATCTCACTTTGACCACTGCAATTGGAAAACCCTACGATTTAACAAGCGATGAATGGTTAGATCTGTAATAAGCGTATTCATTGTAATGGCCGTTGAAATATTGTCGTTATGCATTTGTTGAGCAGAACTGATTGTTACAGAAGTGAATATGACGTGGAAATTAAGAGTAATTAGATCTGATTAATAATGAGTAACTATTTGCGATTTACTTTCGAGTCCATGAATTCATTAGCATTATCAGTGGACGACCATTTTGTTTGTCATGAATGTTAATAGCAGAGAAGCACGCCAAGAGAACGTGGCGTGGGTGCAATTATTATACTTCATGTACGTACATATCTCCATTTGAAATTTCCATGCAAATTCAAATGTTGTTGTGTAACAGATATTTCCTTGCACAATTGTTGACTCAATTTTTAAATTCGTTTTTTCCTTATTACTTTTATCTTTGGAATAAGTCTGTCCTTTTCCCTCAGGTCTGTGCCTGATGCTGTCTAGAATAGCATGCCTTTGGAAGTTATCAAATAATTGTTATGGTAGGGGTCTGTCCGTAAGTGCCTACTTGATTTATCGCTTGGGTTGCCGCGAATACTTTCTGTTCTAGTCTCTGCAGACTTGGGTACACATATTTGAAACTTTGAAGCATTAGCATTCTGTGTACATAATAAATGTATTCTCAAGACGGAGCAGATGTAAATGAAAAGGAATTCTTGGTTGTTGGCAGTCTAGTTTTTGTGCTGGTGGTCGTTTTTATATGCTGACTAGTGAGTCAAGTGAAACTGAATGGAAATTGACATGCATCAAGGGATTTGGATCTTTCTGGTTCTGGTTACACAAGTTTTTCTTATACATTTTTGCAATTATTCCAATTTATTACGCGAACGGCGGATTATTTTTGCTACACAGCTGTGTCTTACAAATTTATTCACTACAGAGTATTTTTTATAATTTATTATGGGACAATGAAGAGAATTACAATAATTCCAGCTTCGAATCTCATTTGAATTCGGCGGGAAAAAATTCTCGTTGTTATTACATCAATGCAATTAAATTTTGAAAGTATAAATAGATACAGCTATTTCTGTTTGGAATAATAGCACTGACTAATTAGATTTGATTTTTGCCTCAAAATATTTTCCACCTTCGTTGTTCCTTCCCTCAATGAAAGCCCTTGATTAAGCGCTTTCCTAACAAATCTGTCCGCCTGTAGTTTCAACTTTCTATCACTTGTGACTAATTAGGAAATTAGCACCAAGTAATCCACCGTAGTCACACTCTTACATCCAAGTATTGCCGTACATATGTGCTCGTATGAACACCTCCGAGAGATGGACTTGACAAGTTCGTTCCGCTATCTCCAAGATCATGACAAATTCAATTCAAGCGTCTCATCATCCAACAAAAACATAAACAGACTTGACTCCATTCATAGTTATATGCGTAGACGCGCTTTGTGTGTACTTAGGGGCCTTTCAAGTATGGCATCATAGAAATATCTATGTTTACAATGTGTAAATACCACATTTTAAAAGTGAATGTATGTAGTAAATTGATTTTTTCAATTTTTGAATCTCTGACATTATGTTTTTTTAGATATTTTTCTAAAAGAATTTTGCCTTTTTTAAAGCCATTTGAAAGGGAAGTAGATTGACGTTATATCTGTGAGGTCCCTTAGAATGCAGTGAAGTGAGTGAGAGCTGATCGTTGAGTCCGCACTAGACTTGACAGTGCTGACACGCGGACGAATGTCTGTCTGTCCGTGAGTCTTGAGCAAGGTTAGGTTACGCTTGCATCCCCACATGAGGAACATCCTGGGCTTTGAGTCTTTGGAGATATCACGCTGAGCTGCTCTGTCAAAGTGGAATGGCTTAATTATTGAGCCCTGGGATGGATGGAGTGGGGAAGAAGATGGGTGAAGACGACGAGGGATCCAAAAAAGCCCAACAATCAGTGACTCAACTGAAACTCTCAGGAGGTTAAATCCTTGAGTCAACCAAGCCAAACCAAACCAAAGAGAAATGCCATTAAATACGGTAGGGGTCTTCCAGATATAACGTCGTACAAG
>JAQFZC010008103.1:0-10502 GCA_034695205.1 Dicyrtoma fusca | reverse complement strand
GACTTGTTAACTTATGCGCTAGTCAATTATTTACTATTAGAAAGTTTCCACTGTAATACTGATAGAATGTTTGCTTGTAAAATAATGTAGAGATTGGATCGAGTAGAAAAATGGCAGGTTGTATTAGCACAGAGTATGATAAAGATGGTACGGCGTGATGAACCCTGAAGTGAAATAAACACACTACTGATCCACTTTAGTCTATCACTGTGTGGTTAGTCATGAAAGCTATCCATAGGATCATCTACAAGAGCATCCCATGAACATTTTAATCAATCTACACATCCCATTATTTCCAAGTTGATCCTTTGATTACTTCCAAAGGTCTTTATTAAGTACAGGTACTTGTTCCGCTACCCATCTGTATCTTGATTCAGTAATTCAGTGTCACGGCATTGCACTGGATGCACCCGGGTTCGAAGGCACAAGCGATCACCTATGATACCACACAAATGATCATCATCTTACAATTTACACTTGATTGTACGGGCTAGTAAGCATACAACAAGCTCTCACACCACCGCACCGTAGAATGTTATCACTGTTTTTCAATCAAAATAAAAAAAATCAACGGTGTCTATAAAAGGGAAATCCTATGCACCACAATGCTATATTGTTCGAATAGTAATAATAAACTATTTCTCTAAATTGCGCTATACACTGTTAATTTTTAAGCAATGAAATGCTGTTCTTTATTAGTTTAGCTGTAACCTTTTCGAAACGGTAATATACTTAGTTTTGAATATTTTTGAAAAAGGGGAATTTATAGTCTTGACCATTTGAAAACGGTAATTTCTAGTTTTCTGACCGTTTTGAAAGAATGTTATTTACTAGTTTTGACTGTTTTGAAAAAGTGTTGTTTACTATTTTTGGCTGTTTTGAAAAAGTGTTGTTTACTAGTTTTGACCGTTTTGAAAAAGTGTTATTTACTAGTTTTGCCCGTTTTGAAAAAGTTGATTTATAGATTCAAAGACTTTTGTAAAGCATTTTTTCCATGGTTTGCCAGTTGCGAATAGGTTAACATAATTTTTGGCACCTTTTTGGAAAGTCCGATATTTTATCACAAGAAAATAAAAATTAGTAGCACTATATCTATATCGAGTACATATACGTACATATAATGGTAGTACTAATTGGTAGTTAGGTAATTTTATGTGCAGTATAATTTCCCCTAATGCATTTAAATGTATGACGGCGCGGCCGAAATATTCTTCATAATCCGTTTAAAAAACAACACATTAAAAGTTAATATAAACAAAAGGAAGAACAAAAGAAAAAATGGAATTATTCCAACAGATATACAAATAACACCCACAATAAATTTGAGTCTAGCAATTTTTTTTAGGGAGGAGACCCCTCCACAGTAGATAATGGCTCCGTGTAGACCTCACGTACATCATTCCTCACTCGCTCCTTTTTTCCATCAAGGGGATGGACCCAAACAAAACTCCCACCAGTTCAACTAGCCCAAATCCATACATTACCAAGCCCAGCACCATCATAGGTCGCGAGTCCATACTACACTCAACTACTCCCAACTCTTCCCGTTCAGTACAACTGTCACTGCTTCTACGCTCTCTGACTGAGCAAGCTTTTTTCACACAGATACCCACGCTACACCTATACACAGCACTCTATTTACATTGATTGATACAATTAGGAATAGGAAATCCACATTTTTTAGGGGCGTTTGTGTATACTTCTATTTGGGTTGCGCTACCAATTGCCTATGCACAGCTCCGTACGTATATTTCCCAGGCATTTTAATAATTAATTTCTAAAAGTAAAATTGAGTTAGTTCCTCAAACTTTTCCTAGAACAACGGAGAAAACATGGCGTGGGTAGCTACTGTAACTGTACAATAATGTTTATAGTAATAACTGGGATTGCGATATAGTAATGGTAACGGTACACTTGGTATATCAATAACACTATTAGTCTCTAGTTTGCTAGCTACAGACAGAAATAGCCACGGCCTTGCAGTTTTCACGATCACTGATTTTCAGATTCAACGTTCAAGTCATAATAAGGCCGGTAGTTTCCGTCTTTCATAACATATTTACCAAGAGGATAGGTATATAGGTTTCACTGCTTGTTATACTGTTACTGTAATTGCCTAAGCACTGCTTTATATCTGTAATTATAGACGCATACGTTTAGAAAAACTATATGTAGGTGTCCGTCAGATTCAACGTGAAAAAAGCTGTAGCTAAGGTGGAAACGCCATCCAACTTTTTTTTTTATTTATAAGTATATTTCAATACAAGAAGAGTTACTTACGAAGGCACTCGCTGTTGTTGTATGGAGACTAAATTCCAAAAAGAAATGTCAATTTTATAAATATTATACAAGGCTGTAAGAGGGGCCAAAGTGTAAAGGTATCTATTTCGTCTACGAGAAGACCATCTACTTACAGCTATAATGATTTTTGAATGTTACGGGTGAGTAATCTGCCTTGTTATGACATGTAAGCGCTTCTCTCATGTCTTTCATTTATTGGCTCAAGGCTACTAACTAATGGGCCTGAAAAAAAAATCAGTTTACATTATGCATCCTCATATTCAACGATGCAACATCCCAAAAAACATAACACTGACAAATATATAGGCATACCTACCTATTACCTACATACATTTATACAGACTTGTTTATCTTTCCCTCAAAGTGCACTTAAAAAATACAGATTTTCCACCCATTCAAAATTCGAGTCGAGAGATGGGATGAGATGAGAAGAAATTGTAGAATTTACAAAATCATTGAAATGTTTTTCTTTTTCATTTTTTTTTTCGTATTAAACTCACGTGTATACAGAATACAGATAGACAGATATTCAAGACACTTAATATTCTCTTGAATTTTAAAGTTTATAGAAATACACACAGACTATTTAAATGGCATCTCTCCCTATACCTTAGAGAAGTGCCACCCTAATCACGTATTGAATGGTATAACTCTCAAGTAGTTGATGCTTATAAGTAGAATCCTTTAGACGGTTTTACTACACAGTCGTCTGTGCTATACTCATAGCTATCTGTATACGAAACACTGTATATCCCTCTTCCATAAATCATAGCTAAGTAGTCCACACACTCTTGTATACACGAATTAAAGAGGGAAGTTTTGTCACTGGTTGGGAATATAAAGGAAAGATTTCTCACTCATTCCTTCCCATCTTTGACATATTATTATTATTTGATCTATGGAATCTAAATGAAGCTTTAGAATTTCAGGAGCTCATTCAAAAAATTATAGGAAGGTAGCACGCCTAATACCTAAGTACTACCTAGGAATAGTAAAAATATCTTCAGGGGTAAACCTCAGAAATTAAGGAAGCAGTACACGTGTATTAATCCGTATTTCAGTAGATGTTACTACTACCTATCCATTTAAATTTTTAAATCAACTCAAACTGGCTAACAAAATCAACATAAAAAAATGATTACCACTACAAATTGAAAATGTGTAATCCGTGTATAAATAAAAATTGAAATTGATCAATGATGATCATGTGCTCTTAAGATCCAGTGATGATTTGAATTGAACTACATGCTCCAATAAGTTAACAAGAAGAAACCCGATTCAGTTCCAGAGCTGCAGACAAGATAAATGGATAAAATTCACTCAAGTATTTACGTACAAATTAACTCTTCATTAGGGTTGAAAGGAGCTAATGCCACACATTCACGTAGGTATCTCTTCCCTCGTTGAAGGATGATACAGAGAGAGAGAGAGAGACGAGACTATTGAAAAAATTGCCGCTTGAGTAGAGGATATAAATAAATTTTTTATTCACCACCGTGTACGCACACAATTATTCAAATCCATGGTGTACATCTTGATCTGGACAATAGTGGTGCTACATATATATGACTGGACCAGAGCTCGAGAAATGAAACCAATAGACATTTAAATTTTTTCAATAAGGAATAATAGAATCCTGGAGCGCTGTATTCTCCAACAACGCGTGACCAAAACCAGTTTATATAGATACCTTCACACTCACTCTCGGTCTAAACTGGATCCAACCAAATGCAAACTTGAGAGTACTTATACTATATATAGTACAACAAATAAGGAGGCAGACGGACAGTTCGTCGTTTGTATCATTGTAACAGCCGCATCCCCAACTACAGCCTTTTCCATCATCTCATTTTTATTCGTCTCTGAATTTTGTTTGTGCTCGGGCTCTGGCTCTGGCTATGCTATTATTGTTCTGCAGAAAAATCCTTAAATTTTTTAAAAATACAAAAAAGCAGATTCAGAAATTGAAAGGGAACTATTGAATAAATTCAAATGCACTGTAATGGATCAGTCAACTAATTTTTAACTTGCACTTGGCAATGGACAAACCTGATTCCTCCTTTTACTTATGCTAAATTAAATTTCAATCAAATGGTCAAACTTATATCAAGGCAGGATGACTTATCCACTAAGCTACATGGAGGAAGGACTGGACAGTGATCTTCTTTTCAAACACAATAAGCGCAGCTTCGCCTTCGGCGTGTGGTTCAAATTTTTCTGACACACTCACAAATTAAAAAGTACTGTCTTGTTGAATTGTTGAATATTTTTTGTTTTATTTTAGCTACGGATGGGAAGTAGTACTGTATGTAGTTTCGTTCTGGTCTGGTCCCGTAGAACTGTTACTATGATGTACTTTGTGAACTTCACTGATTGTCAGTAGTGAGACGAAGAGGTCTTGAAGGCGCTGGATAAAGGGATGCATTAGCAATCAATATTTTTAGGAAGTAAACGAGATGAGGTGTGAGTTGTAACTGGGACGTTACGGTCATTTGGGGTGCATGGTTGGTTCGTATGACTTGGGATCATGTTTTTCTCGGGAATATTTTTATTATCAGGGTGCAGAGAGAGAGAGAGAGCGAGAGGCTGTTAGTTGGACGGTGTAAAATTTGCTGTTCAAGTTTTTTGTCGCTCTAATTTTAAACCCTTTTGATACAAGAGTAAGAGTTTTTGGGTGCTATCCCTTCAATGACTGGTCCAGATGGTGGTGGTTTTTCAATTTCTAATGTAGATGAGTATGAGCATAAGTTACAGAAGCATTCATCACAGCGTTATGGGATCCTTTTACATAAAGATGCTTAGTGCCAGTTGCAGAGGTGACTGGGGTATGGAAGTGAAATGTACGTATGTACCTACCAAAGGACCTACCTAGGTATACATATATGTTTCCCTCCGTAATTTCCTGAACCAAGTGTTTCCTATTTGACAGCAAGGACGCGTCCAGGCCTCGTAATCGTAATGCATAGAGTCAACAGTAGCTCTGGAAATGGACAGAGTTGAGTGCACTGTGGACCTACTTAATATACAAATGGGAGATCGGATGGGATGATTAAGTCAGCACCACCACTCCCGCTCGTAAGAATATTTAATTTTTTTTAGTGCCAATCAAAATTATTTCATTATTATTATTGATCTTGGGGATGCTGTCTGATTTTAATGCTTTTGTAAGTTTCAACAGTTCTAGCTAATGCGCATTGGAAACGCATTAGAAGTATGTCCCACGTGTTCATAATACGTTCCCAATGCGCTCTGGACGAATTTCAAATGATCTGGCTAGTGGTAGAGTGAACCCGTTGGTATTGTTACCATTTTATTTTATAAAATTTTAGAAGATAGACTGTACAGTATAATGTGCCACTGTTTAAACTTTTGTAGTGTCCCGTGCTCGCCGAGTAAAAAATGGTTTGAAAAAAAAGAGTTAAACGGGGAATTTAAAAATGTTTACTGTGGAAGTCCGATGGAACCGTTATATGGGACATGGGATGGCTACAAACTGCGTGAGTTGTCCGGATGTTTACGGAGGATTGTAAAGAGCAGGACAGCACGGTTGATACACAGATGTATCCGACTCATTGTTTTACGCATTTCAGTTGGGAAGACGTAGATTTTTTATCCTTTTTTGAATGAATCAAGTTTTTGAGCGAGCACGTATCACTCACTCATTTGTGAGCACGTACCTTCCTATTAGCCGATGCATGGGTATACATAAAAGGGACCTACATATATCCATACATAAGGGTCCCCACACTGACATTTCTATGCATCATACATGGTAGAGGAAGGCTCTGCGTACTTCACAGCAGCATATGCTAATTATACTTTCGATAAATAATAAAATGAACAAAGCATCCAGGTGCTCTCTCTCTCTCTATCCGTGTCCCCTATATTTTTATTTTTTAAGGCTCAAAATTCAAATGATCTCCCTCCTTATATATGCAAAGAGCAGAGAGGACAGTTAGAGCTGCGGAGCCAGAGAGCCTTAGGTCTAATGCTGTAGAATTGTAGATGGAATGCTATGCGAAGGACTGATTAACAATATGTACACACACCGGTGCATGTAGAATAGTGGATATACTCTTATACTCTGCCATAAAGGTAGCTACGAGTGTAAAATCCACCGTATTTAATTAAGCACGTTGATCTAGCGCTGGATGCGAACGTTCCATTTATTTATGACTATCCTTTGGCCTATTGAAAAGGACACGAACCAACCAAAAATATTATTCACAAAGCTGGAGCTTTCTGTATTAACAGACAGAGAGACAGGAGACCAATAGTAGAACCAACGGGGCTTAACCTTTCATTTGATTCTAAATCTACTTTCTTTCCGTCCTTCCTTCCGTACATATCCAGCACAGCCAACCAATCCATCCAACATTTAAATATCAATGAATATTCACGGATGTCCTCTATTTACGCGTATAGTGTTTCCTTTTTAATTTCACTCAGTATCTCTACAGTAATCTCTGACCTGGAATCCTTTGCGCTTCCTACTCTGAAAAATTCAGTGTCACTAGTTTCCTCTTGGTCCTTCTTCATTTTTTTGGGCAGCATTTTGACTTGTGTCTAGGTGTGCGACACTGTAACCAGTTTCCATTCGCTCTCCAAACAGCTGTTCAAAGGGACTTGGACGAACAGCCACAGATTTTCTAAACATCTTACTTTGATCCAACAGCTAAGGGAATCGTTCAAAGACTAAAAATTTTCAAATTGTATTTTACTACTCTTCAATCTGATAAAATTTGAAGCACAGTTTGACATGCTGCGGGAGTCCCAATGGACCCAAAGTAGTCGACCGTTGCTAATAATATTATTGCAAGGGACGAGAACAATAAATTGGTAGGAAATAATAATGCATGGATTGAAAAAATTATGAAATGGTGACGATGCAGACAGCGAGCGGAGAGGCTGTCTATTCTTACCAATAAACTCAAAAACTACCTGAGTATTCATCTCATTACCCTTTGATCACATGTAGTATGGTCCTCGTCCTTTGCTATTTTCACCATCTCACCCATCCTCCATGAGCTGTACAAAGGGCATGGATGTAATTGCACGGACAAAAAAATTATTATAATATTATATACAATAGCAGAAGAGTGAACAAACGAACAAACGGAAAAACCCTTTTTTTACATTCGGATCCATTTTGTCATTTGAACATTTGTACATGAAAGTGCCAAGACGTAAATACTTGGCCAAAGCTTGAAAAAACATTGTACCTAAGCATTTGCTTGAAACCAAATCCTGAGCACTCTCACCCTGTCTACACACTGTTATTATAGTATGTATACATATGCCACTATTTACATATATATCTGCATAACTACGACAATTCAAGAAGTATCGAAAACTGAAATATGTACTCAACAAACACGTATTAAACATGCATTATAGGGGCATTTCAATTATTACACTATAGAAGAATTTAAATGTTGTATGGGCCGATGGCCAAATCGACTTAATGAATAAATAACTATTATTATTACTGTTGTACTTTTCGATCGAATTTTCGAAAGCTGTAAAATCGAGTTTTGCCTTGTTTTGAACCTTAAAAAATGCATGTTTCTTAGATATTTTGATGGCCAGACTCAAACAACGTCATATCTGGCAGGGCCCCAGTGCAGGGGTGACACATTCAACGACAGGATTGAACGACGATTATGCACGATACTGTAGGGAAATGTGAAAGTATGTGATTACGACGGAGCGGGATTGGTGGTGCCTCTGAGTACAGATAATTTGTACGGATGCGTGTATGTATCTGTCTATGATGAAGTTGGACTTGGACGTGGCGGAGAGGCAGGTAACAAAAGTGAAATGCTTACTTAACATCTGCATAGATGGAAAGAGAATTGGTTGGGAATGGAACAATATGACTCTGCTTAGACGACTATAATTTTAAAGAGGGAACCAGCGCGTTGCATACATTAAAGGCGAGGAGAGAGAGAGTGCGGATACAAGCAGGGACGATGGATGGCTGGGAAGGAACCCTTAAATTTCAACCCTTTTTCTCCACATCAACGGATTATACCTGCCTGCCTTCTCGGGAGAGCCTCATCATTATTATGCATGCATATAAGAGTAGGTACTTAGCTTTCGATGAACTTTTATATTTGTACAGTCAAAAGAGGAGTGTTTCGTATGTACCCTGTGGATCTGCCATCCCAGTCCCGGCATCCTACAACGTGCCCATCGTCTCTCTCTCTCTCTCTCCGTCCCTGCACAAGATGCACTATTATGACTACACTCCTGGGCCAAAGGTACCCCATGGAAATCGCCTGGAATTTTACATATCCCTTTTTTTAATTTTTTTTATGCATATTCAATTGAAACCTCATCTTCTTCACCTTCTGCAGCTCAGTCATCATTCTAATACGACATTTCCTAGTGAGAGCTAACATGGCAATCTCACTGCGCCATCCGCTCTATCTCAAAATACCAGGAGACTAGACGGATAGGATGCCCCATGCAATTTTGTAATTTTTATTTTTCGACTGTACACTTGCAAGTAAAAATCCAATTAAATAAAATATTAGCAAATTAAAATTCCCTGTGAAACTACTCAAGATTACAGATTAAGTTTTGCAACAAACTACAAAGGACAGAAAAGGACTTAAATTGGGGGGCAAATCAAAATCAAATGACAGGTTAGACAATTCGGAAGAACCGAATGACCTGGTGACCTTAATGAAGTGGTGAGAGGTAAATTGGTTGTATCCGTGTTTTTGTGTTTGTGCTCAATGTATGATTCCATTGATTCCTTTTTATTTGGTTTGCTCCTATAAAGAAGTTGAGGCAAGTAAATCAAGTTTGCTCGAGAAAATCTTATGATAAAGGAAAAGAGTGATGTGTCCTGTGACTTCCTTGTCTTGTGTGTCTACATTGTGTTTCGTCTGTCTCTCTGCATTGCCCGTATCGTGTGGTTGTGTGTCTGTGTTTGTAGATATAAGTATATGTATAGCCGCCTGTCTGTGTCTTCTTTACCCGTGCCCGTGTGTCTTGTGAAAACGACTACCACCATTCATGGACGGTTATCAGTTATACTGGAAGAAAGTTTTGGTTGACTACCTCCGAATAGACGGGAAATGTGGCCAAATGTGGCCAGCTTATGTTTGGTGCCAACCTTGGCGAGAATTTAGCCGACTATAAGTCCTGCAAATTTTTCTCCTCTCACACATACTTAGATTCTTCCTTATCACTCGTACGAACGTACTCCCTCCTGTACCTCCAGCAGTACAAACGGTCTGGCAAACTATTTTTTATTTGCATTAGGAGCTCTGCTCGATGTGGGTAGTAGGTACCTTCTTTTCCTTGCGGTGTGGTAATGCCTATAGATTCCTCTGGTACTTTAATAAACTCTTCTCCTAACATTATCTTTTACAAAATTATGGCCTAGATACTTGTACACGTTTAAAATTGATTTTCTTAGCTTCCTCCATTCAAAATGGCCATTATCGGTTTTACAAAATGCTATGCTTGTACATACTTATCTCATATTTTGTGCTTCTCAAGACTCCTAGCTGTACTTGATCTTTTCATCTATGAATATTTCCTTTACTTTTTCTATGTACAGGTTTAGGTTTAGATGGTATAGATTATGTGGAGAGAAAATGTTTTTTTATGCAAGTGTGCAATTTTGTTTTGTCCTTTGCCATCTACGTACCTACCTATTTACATACATTTCTCTGCCCAGCCTACGAAACTGAAGTACAAACCGTATTACTGTATACAAAGCTTCCACAATCAATTTAAATTTCTTCTTCCTTTATGGAATGATACCTATGATGCCTCAACCACATTTTTTACTGTTGATTTTGAGAGTGAGACTGACTCTGAGCGTAGGAAGCACTGGAAATGTTCTACTTACGGATCTCAACAAGAATTGTGTATTAAATTATTTCCACTTGAGATTGCAATAACCAACAAGAGTTCGAGGAATGAAAAGGAAGAGTCAAATACAAGTTGCTGTAATTCTGCGGGATAGACAGTTTCCAACAATTTGGAGCACTGAACGGAATGAGTTGGGATTGGGATTGGGAAGATAAAGTATGAATATGTAATGTCTTACCATATAGTTGTACTTTACGTCGTTAACGTTGACATCCCACCATGCAGAGTCTCCAAGGTAACTTTTCATCGACCTTTGCACTTTTATTTTTTTTATAATTTGTTTTAGTACCTAATTACACTCATATGTA
>JAQFZC010008102.1:0-10502 GCA_034695205.1 Dicyrtoma fusca | reverse complement strand
CCTGCACTACTATGGCCCGCACTCTTGTGTCCTTGCACTCTTGTGTCTGCACTCTTATGTCCCGCACTCTTCTGGAGTCACTCTTCTGTCCGTGAATCCTACCTAAGCTCTTATTTTGAGTGGGGAGTGATTGGATAATATGAAATGATAAAATGATCTTCAGAATGACTGCTTTCACTCCCTTACTTTTACCACAGTGATATGAGCTATAGCTGCTCCGCCCAGTATAGACACATGTAACTAGGCCTACCCATATCACAACCACTGCATCCAATTTGTACTTTTCCATACAGCTTAACTTTCTCTGCTTTATCTGGAATGAAGTAGCATTGACTGGGTCTACCAATGCAATGCTCTACAGTATTAGGGGACGTCATGACTAGTTCCTACTATTTTCTCTCTCCTTTCGCTCACTCTTCCCGTCTGCACGTATCCAAACGTAGCTTTCCCCATCCTTAGATTTAGAAAAGGAGCGCAATTGTATAGACGGGGATGAGGAAGAAGCTTTGTGTAGCTAGATACAGATAAACATAGTTGGATGGATACTTAAAGTTAGAAGGAAATAATATATTACATAAGATTACGTGAGGATTTCCATGTGCTTTCTCCGTTTCCCCATAGTGTCCATGGCACTATCTTGGAATTACCGAGACCAAGCTAGCTTATACACGTACGTGTAAGACTCTTCCAACCATATGTGCATTACATACGGATGTGCAGTGGTCGTCATTTCAGTTGGTGCTATAAAGGTAATATATAAATGATGGTACACATAGCACTGCCGTGGAGGCTATCATACCTGCTTGTGACAGATAGTTGGAGGGAAGCGTGTGGTGAAAGTACAGAACGGCGTACCTAGGTCCGTAATATGTTTTAGGAGTAAAAATGCAATTCAAGAAAATCTGCAATGCATTCAAATGACACATTTAAACAGGTACGCTGCTTCTCTTTCTCAATGGCACTGAGCCTTCCTTCATATACGATATAGTCCCGAGTTGCTCACTACTCCCGTTTCACAACACTTATTTGTTCAAGAATACATTATATAAAAGTGGTTGTGCAGGAGAAAGTGGTCTAGTGGAGGTGGTAGTGAAAGTGGCAGTACATGTACATAAATAACATGCTAGTGGAGAAAGTAATGGGGGAAGGATATGATATAGAAGATGCATGGCGTGGAAATGTAATGCGAAATGTTATGGGTGGGTCTGATCTGATGGGATGTGATGTGATGTCGTTGGACAATTTTAACTTGAGTTCAGTTGAGTCCCTCTGTGTCCATACTCCTTCCTTTTCCTTCCAGTGCGGTGCTTTCTTCTTACATGACTCTCTCTCTCTTTCCTACTACGCTTATTTCCCTCAAATTCTGCATACTTTTACTCCGTACTTGTAATATTTGAAATTTGAGCTTTCACTGTGATCCCTTTTATCCTTTACACATCGTCATTTCTTTAACACTCTCCCATATTTCTTACACGCCACTATGTATGCATACATACCAGCCTATTTGAATCGATTCGATTCTTCACCAGCAATAGGGAAGTAAAGTTGTAGAGACGACGTTATAATGTATGCGATACAAATGTGTTCTAAAATGACAGAGCATACGAATGTCTAGGCCAGTGAAAGTAGGTACCTCCTTTTCTTTGCCCTAGTGTCAATTTTACTCTTTCGGTACCTTCAGAGGAAACTATCTACATATAGCGGTGCGAAAACTTCACTGATTGTCCCGTCTATCCTATTTTTCCTTTATAAGCAAGTGGCAAAAAATATTTTCTACTCAATTTTTAAAAAGTATTAAAGATTACCGCCACTTCTTACAAGTGAATAATTCTCACCTCAATATTGTGCAATCCCAACTATATGAATGTAAGTGAAGTTTCCTCAATTACCACATCTTTATTTAAGTGCATTAGGTGCATGTTTTAAAAAAATGAGGATAGTATGATTTGCACCTTCTCCAAACCAATAATGGAATGTGCATATGCATTGTAGTTTGAAGTAATGACATGTGTAATGGCATCATATAGGAAATAGAAAAATAGATTCATAGATATGTATCTGGAAAGCACCAGGCATGTAGTGTAACATGCAAGTCGTCGTGTTAAATTAGGAAGGAGATGGAGAGAGAGAGTGTGTGAAAGTACGTTGTTCGTTTCGTTAAAATTACAGTCACAGTGGCCAACCGCAGGAGCAGCAATAGCAATAGAAGTAAAAGTATAGTTATATATTCAACTATAGTGTAGCTAGTAGGAGAAAGTCCTGTATAGGTAGGAAGCATCTATGTAATACATGTGCTCTGGAATCCATTTACACTTTATTTCCACATTCATTCATCCAAAATGGTCAATATATTTATCAGGGTTGCGAGAGCCCATAAAATGACACAACTGAAATGTTTCTTGCCTACTAAACAGAAACAAAAATCGAAAGCGAAAATGGCTAGGAATAGAAGGTGAAGAGATGCTACGAGTGAACTGAGAAGACTCTAGCTATTTCTGGAAAGGAAGGAGAAAATTCATACAGCTCTGGATACAGAGAGACTGATAGCACATTTTGGTAGCACGTAGCACTGTGTAGTATCCTATTCCAAAGAGCACATTCCAACCTCGTTTTACTCGAACAAAAATATATGGCATACCTATCGGCACTTCGACTCAATTCAACTGACTCAGCCGAACAACTATTCAGACATTTTTGTAGATTTGTAGAGCAATTTTATTTATTATTTCCCCTCCTCACTCCCATCTCCTCTCGCTTTGTAGCCTAGTTCATTTAGACATTCTGCATTTATTTCATCCCATCCTTTTAAAGCATTTTAAGGTCTTTAATGAAAATGTCTGCTTTTATTAAACAATGTACATGTACCTACATACTTATAACTAAAGCCAAGAGTGCTCTTCAGCAAAAGGCAAGCGTTAAATCCCAAAATCAAATTATGATTACTTTTGCGTGATCAGTTTTTCTTGAATAGTTACATATCTGCATAGTAAATATAGTAAGTCAAACAAAACTATTTGAATGACTTAAGCTGTTAAAATAAACTTAGCTGATTAATTTTAAATTTTAAAAGTATATTCACGATTTACAGAAATATTTTATTGCAAGTGTAGTTTATATCAAGATTTCTTAAGCATTAAATCAAACGTATGCATTTTAAACTTTTTATCAGCCCATGTTATCCAGTTCCAGATACTATAAAGATTGCGTCGCGAGCATACTGTCCAGCTTTAAATACACCGTCACTAATTCAAACTGAGAGTGATTTTTTGTGTGACTGGTGCAGCATCCATTCTACATACCCACTCTCTGTACTCTGTATTGCCATAGAATATAAAATATAATTGTAATTCTGGAAATCTTTCAAATGTCTCTAGGCCATTCCTTCCATGCCTTACATTTATTTATGTGAATCTGAACCAATGCCAAAAGACCAACGCCCTGACCAACATTTCAGCATCCCTTGTAGCACTTATTGAAGGCAAAGAAGGAGAAAGTCTTCCCATGTTTCCAAGCTCCATACATAATTATAGCTCCTTGCACATGTACATATACGTACATACTCAGCAAAAAATACTGTACGTCATTGGGACGTAATATAATGCTAATGTAAAAGGCTCTGGATAAAATAAAAAATGAAATTATTGTTACTGTTATTCCCCAGCATTCCACTTCTATTTTCACCCATATGAACGAACATACCACCCGCTCTTGTACACCACTTCTGGAAAAATATTGCTTAAATATGACCTTTATGTTTATACCGAAATATGTATGAGACTCCAGGAAATCTAAGATCAACATCCTCGTTTGACCAACTAAACTTAAATGTCTTCACAGGAAGTGGGAATCAAAATATGAAGGCTTTACACGCAAACATCTCTAAAAATGAAAGTGCCTGAAGGACACATGGGTATAGGGTTCAAGTTTTTGGCAAGAGGCAAAAGTTTGTTTTTAAAATGGGCAGTGTTAAAAAATAATAATCACAGTTAGGGAAATAATTCTTCTTAAGTTACGTCGGAGAAATATAGCAATAATTAGAGAAATAAATGCATGAAAATACTGTAATTACTTTCTGAAGAATTATTTGAGTCTCAGCAAATGAAATATCCCTCATAGACATTAACTATGCTGGAAACTACTGGAACATGGGATAGTGGTTAAGGTGTTGAAAATGGTCTTGTACGTCCATGGCTCAATATAACTCAAAATGATTCCAGACAGAAAATGTATCTAAGAAGACTCAGCATCAGAGGAATAGAAGGAGACGGAGGTGGGAAGAAAGCATTAGGGAGTAAATGTATTGAGGGAGCGATAGAAATAGAAATGGAAAGCCAGGAACGCATCTGATCTCGTGTAGTGGTGACTGTCGTTGGTTGTGTCTAGTCTGCCGGTTCTGGTGCTAATGCTTCTGTATACGGTGAAAAAAAAGTATTATAGCTCAAGTAGCTATTGCTACAGCTGTCTCCATTCTGGGACTTTCACCATATTTACGATTACTGACTCTGACACCACCAAACATACCCATCTGATATTTTATAGCGAAGAAACCTTTAAGACCATTTTGCTCGTCTTATTTTCTCTTTCACAATTCTTGAATTTTCCCCATCACACCAAAACTCTACGACTACTTTCACCAAGCAGAAGATTGACCATGAGGCAGTGGCGTAACAAAAAAATACCTTACACAATGGAGAGGCCGCTATTTGTAAAGCTGCGTCCAATTTTAAAACGTTTGCTAACACGAAAAAATTGTTTTGAAATATTATTACAATTCAGAGGAATATTTTACCGCCAACCTTATTATAAGTGTAATTACGAATTTGTTTAAAGACTATAGCTTGGTGACTAATTATTTTTAAAATCTCCTTTCCTAAACACATCTTCTAGAGACCATAATAATCTCTTTGAAACGAAAATTTTAAAAATTGGGTTTGCAAATTTCAATTTGAAATCTCAGTTTGCTCAGTTAATTTACTGTTCATTTGTGATTTATGAACGGGATCTCCGCAGGAGATTAAATATACACGCCGCGATTTAAAAAAAAACGAAGGAGCTCGGCAGTCAAGGTAACTGCTTTCCCTCCCTTTCCTTTCTCTTGGCTGGTCTTGGTTTAGCGAGGAATCGATGTAAGCGTGTTCAAAGGCCTAGGTATTACGCTTATGACAGACCAAGAGATGGCACTGCTTACCCTTTAGTTTCAACTCGAAGCACAACGCATCGAAGGACAGAAAAGCAACAGCTTTAAGCGGGCCCTTGTAAAAAAAACATGTAGTACATATGTGCGCCCTACCATTGTAAAAATTGGCTTCTTCTTTTTCTTTCTCAGCTTTTTCCATATAAATTGTATAGCTTGAAACTACACGCTTCTACGCTAAGTGAACTTACTTAACAATCAGTAGTACCTTAGCAACAACAAAATACATAAAATAAATTTTCCCTTCAAAATTTTATTTTACCTTTGGTACGTCCTTTTTAAAAAAGAAATGAGTTTTATCATCTTTTTTAAACTGCATTTTGAAAATTACGAAAAGTCTACAGCAAGAACGACCATCTGGACAAAACTAAATTGACATAGATAGATTGCTAAGACATTGGCTCATAAATAGAATTGCAATGGCATTGCCTGGGAAGGGAAGGTATAGCATAGTGTACCAAGAGAAGGAATTGATTATAGATACTATGGACTGGTGTGTGGAATATATTCAAGTTTTTCGTTCAATCAGCCAAATTTTCACACGCACCATATGTTCACCCAATCATGTAATCACTTTCTTCAACAACGAAAGCTCCAATACAGAAACATGTTAGCAGGCACTATCTTTTCCCATGTAATGAATGCTTGATGTATACATGCATTCATGTCATACAAACGCACGTTTATCCATTTTTTGTAGAGAATAAAGTAACTTATTGCTCTTGCAATACGGACACCATGAATAAAACAAAAAAGAAAGTTACATTTAAATTTTCTCCCTTAACCCGCAGACTACAGCCTTACATCTAAACCGTAATTGGCAAATTCAGACGTCTCTATTCACGGAGATCTATGAAAAAGTTAACTTACAACGTAAATCTTTTTCAATAATAATTTAATTCCTCAGTTTTTGACGAGCAAAAGGATAGACTATCTCAAGTGATCAAGAAGAATGTCCATTAAAGAAAGCTAATAATGTATTTTATTTTTGAAAACACTTTTTGAACGCGTGCTCGGTAATATTTTAATTTGTAGTTTGAACACCTAAAACGCCGATATATGTGTTCGGCCCATTTCAACTTTAGATTAACTAAACCTGGCTTGCTGGGCGACTGACTGAATGGAGGTTGGTCCAGTATAGGAAGTTAAGATGCTTCATCCTGGAAGTGATGAGGGGAAATATTCCACGGACGTATTCCTGTGGTACAGGGAGAGGGAGGGAAATGGGGAAGGCCTCAGAGTGAAAATGAGTGGTAGGATATTTATTGGTTAATTGTAGCGAGTGAAGTGAAAGTGTTTAGCCTGTTTCAACTAAGAGTTTAATTTAGATATTTGCATGTCCGTCTTCCCTCCATCCCTTCCCTTTGCAAATTGCTCCAATTAAGCGTGCAACCACACGGGCAGCAGAAACGACTACACACACGGAGCACAGTAATGCACCAGTCAACCATACTAATGCGCACTGGCTCCTACTGCTTACTTTCCTCGTATGCTGAGATGCCCCTGTTTATTTCATTTACCTCATACATGCACCATGCATGCGGTTCAATGGATAGATTTCCCTATACCTCCCAGTACGGAGAAAGTAGTTTACATTGCATTGTAGTATGTACTGCGTAGACTCATGTGTATAATTTAGTTGGCCCAAAGTGACGGTAGCACACATATAATTTAAGAGCGGCCAGAATGACATTGTAGTCGAATGAGCTAAATATTGAATGACCGGCAGACGCTGTGGAGAAAGCAAGTATAGCAAGTGTATATTTATGTGACTATGACCATAGCTCAATTCCATGCTTTCTCTTGCTTTGTAGATAGATGTAGGATATGGAGTGGTAGTGCAGTGCATGGGATGGTCGTAATACTAAATGTGTATCTGCGCCAACATATATCTGTAATGTTTCTGGTAGCTCTGGCTCTGTCGTGAGTGTATAGTAATTAGAGAAAATGTAGTCGTGATGTAGTGGTCACCTGGGGACTGTCAAGGCAACACTTTGTCCAAAAACTCACTCTCCTCCATCTTCCCATGCAAACACGTATGTATAAACAAACCCAAATCATGTATCTACTTAAAATTATACCATATACTACCAAGACGGACTCGGCAGACGATCCTGAGTAGCTACATATATTTGATTAATTATTTTAGAAAGCATCCTCACACTCGCACAGCGACACAGACGAATAGAGTGGAATTGTGGCTAACACTAGTCTATATACATACTTTTGTGTGACTCCACTTAGTCCAATAATAACCAGATACTTTACATTTTTAACTTATTGTCGGGCAGTGTTTTTACATGCACGACCGAATTTTATAAAGCTGCTGCTGTAAAATTCTGAATGTACTCCTAGCTCTGAAAATCCATTGTTGCACCAGATTGTACCATCATTAGCTGATGTATTTTTGAAAATCATAACGTCAAATATTTAATTTGTCTCTTAAAGTGATGGTAAAAATACTGTAATATACCCCGCAAGCTTCAAAAGCATTTAAAATTAGGTAGAGGGAATACAAACGTGGAGCTAGTACCAGTTATTGTTATTTACTAAGTCTAGCATGTAAATAAAGTAACGTAGACAAGGAGTAGTGGACACACACAACAAATTAAAATTATCAGCGTCCTCATATTTTTATAGCACGAAGATTTAGGATACGGAGAAAGTAAATGACGGAGATTCACATCAGCTATGCCATAGCCTAGTTTCAATTTCCATTTTATGGAATAAATGAGACAGGCTCCATGTAATTTGTTATTGGCAGGTTGGAAGGGAAAGCATTTAAGCTAAACACGAGTCGAAGTTTACATGAGAAATGAGAGTCATTGACGACTAGGATTGACGAAGGTTCGTTCGTGCTTCGTCGTAGAAAGGAAATTAACTTTTGTGCTCACTGGAAATGCCGTAGCATGCTTTAGTGGTGTACGGAGTATCATCATCATCTTCTTCTTCTTCCTTGTAATCCACATCCTCGGCTCATGTGAAAAGAGCACGTTTTCAAAGTGAAGAATTATTTCCTTTTCCTCTTCTACCTTCCTCCCTGTCATCTCCATAATCATCACAAACTGTTACACTGCCCTATATATTTTCACAGGATTTTCAACACACACCCACAACGTTCGGCTTTTCAATTTCTAATTTGCTACTGTCAACAGTACAATTAAAAAAGTCACACTTGTCGTTTAATTCATGTTTTCTTCGTAGAAATAAAAATGACAAGGCTCGTTTTCTTGTTACGCAATAAAAACTACTGGCTTTCAATTATTTTTTAAATGATGAATTTGTTTGTGTGTTTTCGAAATCAAGTAAAATCGTTTTCCCTTTTTGAGAAATACGAACAGCTCTTTATTTTTAAAGGCGTGCAAGCATAGCCATTAGAGTTTTTTTAAAAGCTAAATCTTAACTTGAGTTTCAAAATTCTGAATACAATGTTCTAAATATTGCTTAGACACTACAATGCTGCTAGTACTGACAGCTGCTGAACATAGGTACTTTCAATAATGTGTCTATGACGATACACTATTCTAGTTTCAGCAGAACCGCAAATATATAAGGATAGACTGGTGTGTACTGGACTGAAACAAGTCCCATGTATCTTTTGATCCTTTATGGCTTAGTAGGATGGACACTAATATGAAGTCAATAACAAAAACACATGCGAATAAACGCACTTTGCAAAAATCAACAAGTCATTCGTTGAAAAGATAAAAACCTTATAAAACAATGCAACAGCAAATTCTACTAGCCCATAGTTTTGTTTAGTGTAAGTTTTTAAGCAGAATCATAGCAAGTTGACAGAGTTGTTTACAAAACAGGTGAAAGTCTGGTAGCATACGCTATTTTGGATAAAGATCGTAGCTAGTAGTATTAGCTCATTAGTGGTGCATTGGATTTCTGGGGAAAGTATGTACATACATGTTGCTTCGGGAGAGATGGCTGAGTGCATGAGTGCAGTGGAAGTTGTGACTAGCACGAAGTGCGTGGGGAAAGTAGTAAGGAGCATATATGTGTCTGTGTTGATAGAGTGAAAGTAGTTGAAGTGCCAATAGGTACATGGAGAGGATAATTTATTGATGGAACTTTAGAGCTCTTCGTCAACAGTCAAGTGTTCATTGTTAGTTTGCATTATTTAGGCTCACCTGACATTCTCCAAACCCTTTCTCTTCTTTCCTCCTCTGCTCTCCTGCCCCTTCTTCAGCCAACTAGCCTCCAAACTTTCTCTTGTTCAAAGGAGCACGTCCACTTGAGCACAGCCGTACTTTCTTTTCTCTTTTACTTCTTCTCTCCAACTCTTCCCGCACCTCCGCTATGGAGGAAATATCGTCGATAGCATAGATTACGGTCCGCTCGTAACCTTCCTCTTTTGATACGGAGACGATCCACAGTACAAGGAAGGGAAGCATACCATTGATAAGTTTAAAGGCTGAACCCACCACTAGGAACACACCATCGTAAAATGCACTTGAGTTTTGAGTGTTTTTATGGTAAATAGACTTTCTATCAATGTACCAACAGTCAGTTAGTCACTAGAATACTTTCTTCATCTTTACAATTTACCAATTCCAATCCCAATACAGCACAAACCACAAACTTTTATTACATATTTTCTTTATCTTTCTTTTACTGGATGATGGGAGAGTTTTTTTCCGAGCTGACTTCACTTTTCAAAGTATTTTTATATAAAGCTTCGCTATAGCAGAGTGAAAGTATCATCGAAGGGAACAGCAATTTCAACCTTCCAGAATTAATGTTTTTAACTTAACGACCGAATTTACGGCTTAATTTGTACATTTTCTTAAACACACTTGAGTTGTTTTATACAACAAATCTTTTCCATATTGATTACTACACAAGTTACGTAAGTAACGTGTCAGTCTGCCAAGCATACAAAATCTCGGTGGTAGTAGTTCTTGTGTATTTATGATTTTGTCCAGTACCTTGCAAGTTAAAATACACGGTAAATAGAAACATTATTGTTGTGTAATTACATTAATTTATGTTATAATTTGAACGATAAAAATCGTTGTTACAAAAACAATATTTCGAGTCATTGTCGTAATTAAAATTTGGTTATAAATTACTGAAACTATGCAATGTAAAACTTGCTAAATGAATGTAAATATTGTCAGATTTGTTTACAACAATTATGCCAAGGCTGTCCCTGTATTTAATAGAGCAGCCAGTGCTTCGTTTCTATTGGACGACGAAACTTTCGTCAATAATCATCTAGTATGATTTGATTTGATTTGATTTGATTTATCTTTATTGTCAAGTTATTCATCGAACTAAATCAATGCTTTTCAATAAC
>JAQFZC010008101.1:0-10503 GCA_034695205.1 Dicyrtoma fusca | reverse complement strand
CTCCTTTTCAGAAATGAGTTGCTGAGAGTCTTCAAGAAGGATCTCTTTCTCTCGACTTAGAAGGTCCTGAGCCAGCTCAAGTTTTTCTTTTTCTTGAACCATTTTCTGTTGTTCTATAGCAAACTTTTCAAGGCCTTCGTCCCTCATTTTTTGATTTTTCTCATTTTCTTTGAAGAGACTCTCTTTCTCTTCACGAAGGGTAGAATTTTCGGTTTGGAGAATGACGAGCTGCTCTTGAAGCTCGGCGAGTTGGGTGGTAAGCTGGTAGCGGGTGGACTCCAAAGAGTTGAATCTAAAATAGGTTTAATATTTATATTATAAAATATTTAATGTTTATATTCAGAAATGAACAATCGATTTTAGCATTTTATTTAAATCAACGAGCCGGTACTTTTCATTCTGCTTTTGAATTTCATTATTGAATCTATTTTTGTCCTCCTTCCATTGATCTTGAACTTTGCCTAAATTCCGTTCCATGTCAAAAAGTAAACGCTGTGACTTCTCTAACTCCTCCTTTTTCAAAAGTAATTCAGCCTCAAATTTCTTCTGGACGACACTTACTGCTTCGTTCTTTGATGTTAAAAGTTGCTCTCGTTGATTCAAATTGTCCTTAAAAATACAATTTATGAGCTTATTTAGTATTCAGCACTACACAGTTAGCAAGAATATATATGTAGATACCAAAGCAAAATACTATTTTAATGTGGAATTTACACCCTAAACACAACCATATTCCCAACAAGATAACTTACCTCTAAATCAACAATTTGACGACTTTGCTCCATCAGCTTAGTTTCCAAATCGATAATTTTATGGTCACGATCTTTAACTTGCTGGTAGAGCTCTAGGAACTTTGGATTGGCTTCCTAAAAATGATGCATAAAACAGAAATACACGTAACTATGTAAGCAGGAGTACATAATTGAATTACCTTTAGACGTAATTATGTGAATTATTTTATTATTATTCATCACTCACAATCTTAGACACCATACTGCGACTGCTCTGGTCCCGCTCCGAGCGGAAGCTCTCCAGCAAAGTCTCCACATCGGTAACAACTATCGGCTGGATATTAGACTCGCTGTTAAAATGTCTAAAATAAAAATAAATTAGTGCATGATTAAAGCTACTGCCTAAATCTTGTCATAGTAAAAAGAAATAACAATTACCATTCAAATTCAAATTAGTTAAGTTAATGAATTCCATGTCTCATCTAAATATCCAGTTGTAAAAATGTGTAACAATAATTTGTACATACTTGGCTTGGTCCTCCTCCAATTTTTTCTTTAGTCTTAAAAATTTATCTCGGCCACCCAGCGCTGAGATTTCAGCGGGTGGACTCCCAATGGGAGACGTAAGTTCATCCCCTTCATCATCTGAAATTATCTCATGGAGATGAGATAATTTTACATGAACCTGAAGCAGAAACAAATATATTAAAACGATGTATAATCTCATTAAAATTCACATTATTATGCGTACAACACATTTAGTATTTATGCTTATTCTAGAGCTAAAATACTGTTGAAAAAAATAGCTATTAAGTAAGTATACACTTTGTACTGACAATTTACAACTTTAAACTTATATCGAAATTGAAATTGAAACACAAAAAGCAAATACAATCAACAAAACAAAAATTGCCTTCTGTTTGTAAATTGTACTGAATTTCATTGAACTATATTGTATTACAATTAAAATTTGTAATTGGAAATTGTCAATGAAAATGTTACAATCACAACTTTTAAAACAATTCATTTCCAATTTTAACTTGTAAGGCTGTAGTTTGTCAGTAATAATTTTTATATGTATTTAGTAATGTTTAATGATTGATGATTGTCGTACTAATTCCTTGATCTCCTTTGGAGGTGATTTTTTATTCCGTTCTGAGAAGTCATCTTCAGAATCGGATGACTGGATCGGTTGAAGTTGATCTTGATCCGGATAGTCTTCATCAGCTGGATTGAACATCTGTCTGATGATTCACTCTATTCTCAGAGGAATAATTTGTAAAACTGAAACTGAACAAACTAAAGGTTAATTTAAATTAACCAACTATGTTTTGATGGAGTCAATTCACAAACAAACAAACTATGAATTAAATGGCTAAGGAAATTAGAAATTACTCACAGTCAACAGTCTGCAGCACTTACAGTGAAGTGAGCAGTTAACAGTCAACAAGGGTACAATTTATTATGTAATAAGCGCTTTCTTGCTCGATTAAATTAAATAACAAGTTGGTCGTTCGCAGTTTGTTGCTTCCTAGCTTCCGCTTTGGTTGTACGTATATAATTTTTTTTACAATGTGTTCCACTAAGGATAAGGACAGCGAATTGCGAATAGCCTAGACAAAACAACTAAATAATACAACCAACAATTTGCGTAGGACTTTCTATTTTTTCTGCCATGTTGTATGTACGAAGGAATTATGGATTAGAGTGTTGTATCGACTTACTCCTTTACTACTTTTATCGTAAAAAAAAGACCCTAAACTAACTCCGAAATCGAATAGATTAATGGCCACAAAAATTAGGATTAATTAGTAAACTGAATTAGATTGACTACGGAATAATTAAGGGATTTCGTCCGTGGATTATCTGGTCGCATTCTTCCTAAACTTTACAGTAATTTCCATCCACTTTTCAAGTCAAAGAAAATCGAGTGAATTGCATTGCAAATGATTGCTGATGTGAGCAGATTGAAAGTTTCTGGGATTTTTGTCTCCTCCGCGCCACTCCACGTATGCACTACATGTCACCCGCTCTCTATGCTTACTGCATCTTCAATTAACTTTAATTAACTTATTATTAATAAATTATATTTCATAGCCTACATTACAAGCATTTGACACTATTAAAACTAAATATAGGCTGATACCATGACCAATATTTATTAAATATACTACCTGTAGATAGATGAATTAGGTAACTAAAATGTCTATCATTTGCCTGTAGAAATGACTGCGAAAAAAGATCTGTCTTGTTGCCTGTAGACATGATAATTTTGATTATTTATTATAATACATATTATATTTTTTTAAGATCATCAGGTTATTACTTATTAGCCGGCAGCCTGCAGTGCAGTGCAGTGTAGAGTCGCCAAACATATTTAGTAGTAAATGGCGTATCAATGATGGTAATGTATTTTTAGTTACTTCGTTCGCCTAATAAGTAAAAAACTGTTTCACTTCCCCCAACACTCGGTTCAACAGTGCAGTGTCAGCGATGCTATCTTACGTACAATAATGTTATTATTAATAATTTTATTAATTGCTCAAAACGTATATGCTATGAATTTCTATAGTATTATTATTAGTATTAATTAGGTATATTTATATATCTATAGGTACGATAATTTATTATTATTGCTACAGAGAAACAGCACCATGTAATTACCTACTAAGTTTTAACAAAAATGTTATTATCGATGATCGTAATTCGTCAACATTATCACAAAATTGTTTGGGGAGAAAAGGCTTTAATAAACAACTTTTATTCAAAATCAGAGACATAATTTATTTTTACTAATAATAATAATAATAAGAAGTAATTTTTTCTCTATTACTGACAAAATTTATTACTAATAATTTTATTATTTTAAATTATTTCGTAAAAACGAGTTATTTAGAAATTTAGAATTAATTTTTAGAGATTGATGTATTGCTATTAATTTTTACTATTAAATTTTGCAATGTCATTGCAGCCAGTATGTCAATCAAGTTGATTTTGATTTTTTTGATGTGATGGTTTGGTGTTTGGTTATTGTATTGTGGTTTAGAAAGATTCCCCTATTAAAAATAATCCCAATAAATCACGTGGCTGCGATTCTGCGATTCTGCCTGCATCGACAGGAACAGGACAGGGACAGGACAGAATTGACAGAAACAAGAACAACTGAAGCTGAACTGGGTCACGAGGTCACGTTACAATCACGGAGTCACAATACATGGGCTATGGGCTTCGTCAGTTTTGTTAGTAATACATCAATACCTAATAAAACTTAGCAGTGATGCTAGTTGAGTCTACGCTGTGCATTATTTAAAGTTATAAGCCAAAAAGAGTAGATTGAAATACTGAAAAGAGCCCAAGATACTGCCATCAAAATGGACAAAGACAAATCGAAGGAAAAAAAAACTTCACCCCGAGACAGCAACTCGTCGTCACAGACACAGAAGGTGGAATCTGTGAAATTGGACAGCAGGAAGCCGCCCGCAGACGTCAAGGCTGGAGCCGGAAAACCCCCGATGAGTCCAAAAGTGGACTCAAGAGCTCAGCCAACACTTCCCAGCCCCGAGCCCACCCACCTCCCCACCCACATGCACGCCCCTTTGAACACCCCCTCCACCTCAGCCATTAACCAGAATATCTCCTTCCGGGGGCGCCAGGCCCAGCATCATCACAGGCACTCGGAAATGGAAAAGGGCGCCTCCTATTTTACCAAAAATTTTGGGGACAATGTGTACACGAAGGACTTTTTAAAGATCAAAAGGGCCATGAACGTCATTACGACCGTCAATAAATTCAAGAAAAACAAGCCAAACGCGGAGAGGAAGTACGAGGACACTGAAGTCAAAGCACCTGATAAAGTTGACAACGGATTGTGGATGAAATTTTTTTCTGGAGGATTTACTGTCCCAGCAAGTGTCCCACAACAACGAAGTACGCACAGTTCCACGGGCCAAGGGGACATGGTTTCAGCAACGGCTGATGCGCCGCAGGAAGCCTTCACAATTGTTAACGCTGCCCTCTCGGGCTATGTCAATGTGACCGAATTCGCCCATTCTGTAGGTCAATTTAAATCACACCTTTTACCCTTGCTTTTCTTCTCTTCTGGATTTTCCAATCTTTTCCAATAATTGTCCGTGATTTTCAAAATTTCTAGTGTGATTGGTACGAATATGGTTTTTAAAATGACACCCAAAGGTGTGGCATTGGATTTTCAAAATATCCTCTGGTTTCATGTGTTTTTATAGGTTGTGAGCGACCCGAACGAGCTTCGATCTTTGGTACAGGACATGACGAACAGATTGTACATATTTTTTATCTTCCTGGTGGTTGCTGCGGCGATGCTCAATGGAATCAACGTCTTCATCCTTCGCTATATGGACCCTGTCTTTGCCAAGAGATTTCTCCGGAAAATATTAATGGACAGTGATCTGAATCCTTACGGAATCCTTGGAACCATGGCTGCACTCATTATTCTAGGACTTTGGGGCTGTTTTATGCTTGTAGAACCCTACGCTAAAAATCCTATTATGAGGGTTGTGGTAAACACACTGCAAATCATTCACATGGAATACTAAAGTACATGACTAGACTACCATAGTTTGTGGGCAGCTATGTTTAGCTAGCATGCATAATTAAGATTGTATAATTTGCTTTGAAATTTTTGAATTTTGGGGCTTTTTAGCGCTGGATGGTTCCAGGGGCATTCCTGGGCTACATAGTTTACGGCGTGATCATCCAGATTTACGATTGTCGTAATTTGCACGACCAATTAAAGGTCGCCATGATGGCGGACTTAAAAAAAGGAATTAATTTGAATGCCGATCCAAATGGGACTCCAATATTCAACAAGACGTTGATTGAGCAATTATCACAAGAATATGTATGTACAATTTTGCATTACTTTAGTCTAAATAACTAGGTTCGTTTTTAAATTATCTTGAAAGTTAAATAATAAAGTGTGTATCGATTAATTAGCTGGGATGCTGTGGAGTAAATGGGAAAGATGACTGGAAGTTAATCACCAAACGAAGTATTCCTCCAACGTGCTGTAAAGAACATGTGGGCTCGCCTTATTTTACTTATTTTATTCAAAATGTTTCTTTCGAGAAAATGTCTCCATCAATGACTGTTTAGAAAATATATTATGTTCACAATAATGTTTACATGCAGCAATTTCGTGGATGCCACATCCAGGACCTTGATCACCCTGCCATGGCACACACAATCTGGCCCATGAGTTGCTTGAAGAAGGAGTATTTGTGGATCTACGTCATCATGCTCATCGTGGAAGGCATTGAGATCTTCTGTGTTTTGTCCACCGTAAGTAATTATTTTCTTTTGTATGACAAATGTTCCATGGTTCCATTCTTTCTTATTTTGAATTATTTTTTTAAAATTTTTTGGATTGTTCAAATCTTATACTTTGTAGATTCTTGCCAGCGTCATTCTTTACATCGTTTTGAAGCATACGAACGAATTAGATGTGGAACACGTTCATCCCTTCGGAACCAACTACTAGTCGTCTCCATAAACATCCTCGTCGTCTGTCATAACAACCAATTCAGTCCTTTAATTATCTTCCTTGACCACCGAAGCTACTTGGTACACGAAGAATCTGTACACTTTTAATATAACACTATAGCATACATAATATAATTGTATGTATTATTTAGTTTACGTTTTTTTTTGTTGAAAACATGTACTTTTAATAGTTTTGTAAAAGTCTTAAAAGTGCATTACTTCGTGTCAAAAAGTTATTTGTGCCTAATTTTGTACAACAGTGTTACGACAGTGCCATTAAAATAATTGATTGAAAGCCAAACCCAGTCCAAATGTAGAAACCGTCCAATGCAATAATGCTTATGAAATAAAATAATACAACTTTTGTATTAAATCAGATTATGTTTGCTAGTGTTATATTTACTTGAATAATTCCTAGGAACTCATAGCAGCAACAGTAAACAAAAATGTTAGTCTGTTCGTTAGCTATACAGCTGGAGCTGTGTATCATTCAATCTAGTGAGTGAATTGATGAATGAATTCCAGCACCAGTAATTACCTTTATTTCAGAATTCAGTAGCAAGTATCGGCAGCATTGAATGTTAAGTTAAATTAATTCAGTTAAGCATTCAAGCATTTTAAAAAGCTCTTAGGACTTGGGACTTAGGCGGGAAGGATTGAATTTTTAAAAACTTTTTGGCCAAATTTTGACCCAAGCTATGGCTGGAAATGAAGGGAAGTTGTTGCTGATGAAAAAAGTTGCTCTGACTTGTGTGGTGATGGTGCTATTCTGTGAGATGGGGGGGAGTTGGGGCAAAATCTTGAAATTCGGGCAGTTCTGTGACCCCGTGAAGGAAAAGTCGGACGCCCCTCGCTACGTTGGTTGCGGGAAGTTGCGCCTGCTGTCCTGCGTCCAGCCGGAAGGGCAGAAGTCGGCCACGTGCAACTGCATCTTCGACACCCTCACGTGGGACCCCAAGGCCATCCGCCAGGAGCCCGACGAGGAGCTCAAGGTCACTCCGAGGGGGAAGCGGATCTTGAAGCAGGACAATATCACGGAGTTGGGCTCCTGCAGAGTCCGCCACGGCGAATCTTGCGAGCTGGACAGCGAGTGCTTCACCGGACTCAAGTGCCTCGCAACTGGTAAAACTTTTAAGGGCCTTTTCGTCAGATTAATTATAAAATTAGTCACATACATAAATATAAGCACTACTGCGCTGTCGCTTCCGAAAAATAAAACTTTTAGCAACGCATCTTCCTACTTTAAGTGGGAAATTGGGATTCTTTGGCGTATTTTTGAAAAGGTCTTGTGTGTTTATGAATTTGAAAAGATGCAAAATGTTCCGTGTTTTATTTTAAAAGGTGTAAAATGTCATTTTTCCTGAATTTGAAAGGATACGAAATATCCGATTTGTGTGCTTTAAAAGGGTTCGAAATGAAATAATTTTACAAAATCGAATGCGCGTAATTTAAAATTACTTAAAAATGTATTGTTTTTTTTAAATATGTTACAGAGGAGGGAAGCGTCTGCACACATCCAATGCTACTCGAAAAATTAGTCGATAAAGCTAGAAGTACTGTCCTCAAAATAATGAACGATAAACCGTGAAATGAAAGCTATGCATTCAAACTGTGAGCTACACTAATTTGTACACTATTAACAATAAAATATACACAAAAACATATTTACTCCTTATTATCCTTGAATTAAAAACAGGTAAAAATAAAATCGATCATTTAAAAATTTCTCTATTTCCTAATTAATTTGTAGTAAAAGGTTTGGGTTTCGTTTATTTTCAACATTTTAAGCACTTTTTCTCTTAAAATAAGCACTCTAGGAGTTCCAAACACGCCGGGTTTTTCCCCACAAATTCTTCATTTCCTCACTGTACCCCTCACTGGGGTCCACCTCCAAGATAATAAAAGGTAATTTTTGATTGCTTCCATCTTCCAGCCATTTCCTATAATCACTAAAATCGAAAGAAATCTTCTCGTTCAAAGATATGGGCTCGGACAGGTTTCGAGCCAAGAGTCGTACAATGCCCATAATATAGACGTCATCAAGCCGAAAGAATCGTGTTTGTCGACTCACTTGAAGAAGCCTGGCTGCATAATCCGGTGTAATTAAATGGGCTAAGCCACCACAGAATTTCGGGTAGATTTCATGTGGGTATTCTTTAAAAGTCACTGCCCAATCTTCGCCCTCCACTTTCGAACCATCTTTGGCCTTTCTAATGGGGAGCAGCCCCTCCCTCACGTGACACAGGAGTGTGTCCCTTAATGGGAGTCTTGTTGAGCCCACGTACATAATTAGCTGGAAAATATCCGTGAAGACGTCATCGTCCGTTTTGTAAATGAATTTGACCCCAGGGCAAAACTGTTCCACCCACTTGTAGCCCATGAGGTGCTTGTAGGTGAGGTTTCTGTAGCTGTCATGGAAATTGCCGGAGGCAATATCGCCAAATTTTGCACTCTCTTTAAGAATCCCTTGTTGAATTTCGGGGTGAGGCTGGGAAAAGGTCCCCAATAGAAAAACAAGGCGCATTTCCGATCCCTGAAAAGTCCTAACTGAGCCCCAAGTGTGTCGAATTTCCTGTCTTTCCGTGAAATGGTCGAGGGCAGACTGAACTATGACCATCAAATCAATTCCAGCGCCTAAACGACGATCCTTCTTTGGCAACACTTGGCAAATCGACTCATTATTTATGAGGAAGTCAAAGTCGTTCAGGTCCACTAAAGTGTTCTTTTCTGGCACTTTCTCCCTCGACACAATCCAGTCCTGTAGATCGTCATCTGTTAGGCCAGGAATTCTCCGTCTTGTGACGCAATTGGGGTTTGAAATGGGCGGATTTGTCGCCAAGAAATGTACAAATAATAAGAGGGTTAGAGCGCCAAGTGCAAGGGAAGTTAGCCTCAGAACCTAATATGTAATAATTTAATACGAATTAATAATTTAAATGCATCATTTAATTACCTTTCAAAGCATGCAAGCAATCAACAGCTAAAAATCTTACCCGGAATCTTCGGAAATAAATACATTTTGTGGCGAGAGAAACTTCCATAATGCAATATAATAGTCTCTCAATTATTCACTACTAGTGTTGTACTTGTGATAAAGTAGTAACTGGAAGCTATAAATTATTTAGTGGTTACCACAGAACCAATCGCCAATTGTATTCAACTCAAAGCCAAATGCTAAACAAGTGTTTATAGCAGCGATTAATTAGCAAAATGCAGTGGAGGCAATGAACTGATGGAAGCTGGAACCGAAGTTGAATTTTGTGATAATTTCAAACAAGTACAACCAACTTTGAGCAAATATGGCATTTTACCAATTTAAAAGTTTTTTAGACATTTTTTATTGGAAAAATAAATAGATGTATTGGGTATTCATTCCAGAAACAACAGACAGAACAACGCAACACACAAATACATTCTTAGATTTAAAATGAAAACGAAAAAATAAAGACACGAGTTATGGAATATATGAGTTTATGAAAAATATTTTTCAAAAATTAACAATAAAAACACACTGAGGCTTTCATCAAAGTGATGGTGTATGCTTGGACTGCCTTTCTTGTGCAAATAGAGTGTGTTTGGGTGGCGGGAGAATGAATCCGGAGCGTGGGCCGATGTCTGGGAGAGGTTCGTTGGGATTGAGTGAAAATGATAATTTTTGAAGAATTCCCGTTAAAAACAGGAAATATTCCTTCAAGGCCAAACTTTCCCCGGGACAGGAGCGTTTCCCCGTGAAGAACGGAATCATGTGTTCGTCCTTCTGGAAGGTCCCATCTACGGGGGACAGGAATCTTGAGGGCCGGAAGTTCTCGGGGTCACCCCAGTACTTGGGGTCATTATGGATGAAATGGATGTTCGAGAGGAAAATGGATCTTTTGGGGAAATAGTAGCCTTCAAACTCAAAGTCCTCGATGGCTGTGTGCAGAAGGCCCAGGGGAACCATCGAAGACTTTCTTAGCACCTCCCACATCACGCCCTCCGTGAACGGCATTCTATACATTTAAAAAAATAAGATTTTTTACCCTGGTTTGGACTTTTGGACAGGTTAACCATAAAACCAATGACTTATCCTTTTTAACACGGTAATATGTTCAGTTTAATAACTTTTTGAAAGTGTCATTTACTAGTTTTGACCTTTTTAAAATTGTCAGTTACTAGTTTTGACCTTTTCAAAAGTGTCGTTTACTAGTTTTGAATGTTTTCGAAAATGTTAATTTCTAGTTTCGACCTTTTCAAAAGGGGTGATACTAGTTTTGAA
>JAQFZC010008100.1:0-10503 GCA_034695205.1 Dicyrtoma fusca | reverse complement strand
AAGATGAGACCTATCTAAAGTACAAATAATAACAAACAAGCAACACAGAAAGAAAGTAAAAAATATATGAACCTTCTAATGCGAAACTCATTGGGTTACCATAGTTGGCTGCACCAGCATCGTAATATCCTTGAATATGTGGAGGAAGTCTGGGTAGTAATTGTACAGAATTTTCATCAAATCCGTAGAAAGGAGTCTGAACACTATAGAATGCTGGAACTCCACTCTGAGGATTCAAAATATATTGCGGTTGCATCACCATACCGGGAGGAATTCCCATCTTGGCTCCGCCACTTGTCGTGGCTACATTTGACGCTGAGGAAATCTTTGGATTTGAGGATGACGAAGAAGGTATCACTGAAATTATTAAATATTAAGAGTACATGTAACCATGCTGAAATGAACTTCACTACTGGTCAAACATCAAAATTTAAATAATAATTACCTGAGCCTTGTTGCATGGACCCCATCTGAACAGAATTTGCTGAAGAAGAACCAGAAGCAGGAACAGATGAGCTACCTTCAGTGGGTGAGTCTTTTACAGTCGGATGTCCACTGGTGACATTTTGAGCGCTCAAAGCTGATTGAAGTTTTTGCCCGTAATTTCCATACTGATTAGTTCCACTGGTCGCATTCCCGTACCTGCAATATACAACTACAGTTAGTCTCTGTTGCTGCAACATTTTTAATGTAGTTAGCACATTCTGAAAAACTTACACAGGAGTGCTGGCGTTCGAGCTATGATGATAAGCAGTCGCGGGCTGAGATGAAGCTCCACTATAGGAACTCTGACTTTGACTCACTGGTGCCAAAATAGGTTGTGTAGGAATTTGCGAAGACTGCACAGCACTTACGACCGGTTGATTACCGTACGATAAGTTTCCAATGTTATGATAATTTGACTGAGAACTTGGAGACGTGTACGAAGCAGCGGTAACAGCTGGCAAGGAAGTACCATTCCCGGCAGTTGAGTTACTATTGTAAGTAACTGTGCCTGAAGGAGTTTGAGTCACAGGGGCGAACCCAGGCGCTGGAAATCCCGGTGCTCCTTTATAAGTTACAAAGGCCGACCCTATGTTCGATGAATTGACATATGAAGACTGAGGAGAATTGCTATTTTTCTGATTTTGCAGAGACAAAGGATGCGAATCGATGTTAGGCGAAATGGGAACCGTCGAAGTAGATCCAGTTTCTACCAGCGCTTGCTGAGGATTTCTTTGACTTTGAAAAGGCGAAGGGGCTTGTGGCGGTACTGTTTTACTTCCCAGACTATCCTTCTCAGCTGCCGTGAAAGAGTCTAACTTTGTTGGTGGAGCACCATATAAAATATCAGCACTGGGTGTCGTTGAGCCCCCGTGCATGAATGTCATCGAAGAATTGTCATCAAATTCTAATCCGCCGAACTGAACGTCCAATGTGGTGACTGAATCAACAGGCATTTCAACAGCTGAAGACGGAATCTGTTTTACGGAAGAACAATTGCAACTCAATTCGTACTTTAGTTCTTTAAAACGCAAACACGCAACTAAAATTATAAATAAACTTAAATAAACCTAGAGAGTAAATCAACTAAGAATGTTTCTAAATTTTGTTACTTTACTAATAAATAAATATAACTGATATGCTTATAACTTTATCACAGTCAAATTACCTTTGTTGTAGGACCGCGTGGTCGCTGAACTTTGTGACGAGGAGGTAAAGCTTGGTTCGAGTTACCTATTGGAACTTGAGCAGTGCTCGAATATGAAGATTGTAACTTTGCTAACAGATTAGCTCCAGCATTGCTCATACTGATATCAATGCCCTGGCTGGGAACGGTTGATGATGGGACCACAGAAACACTATTGAGACCGCTTACAGCAGCGTTTTCTACTAGAACATCTCCACTACCAACTGCTGAGATCTTCACATCACCGTCTATTCCAGGAGAAACCGAACTTCCCAAATGATTGGGACCCACGCCGTTTGTTGTATCGCCGAGCGGAGCAGCAATCTGCGTCTGGGTCGAAGGTGTAAATACCTTGGTTTCTCGTAATGAACCCGTGTACTCATTATTATCCCAGTCTTCAGTGCGTGGAAACTCCTCCCATTTGTCTAATTCAACAATAAACAATAAAGTATTAATTTATTTACTAAGCTCGTTACACTTTAATTACACACTGCAATTATCGGGTATCGAACAAGACTAACACAAAATTTGCATTATTATAACATACCGACTTTGAGCGGAGGCTTATCAGTAGGAGCTTCTGCTTGGCTGTTTTCCCAAACTTCAATAGGGTGAAAGCTTGGATCCTCGTCTCGACCCCGAGTCCGGTTGGCAAACGTCCTCGGGCCATCTCTGCCAATGCCTCTGCCACCCCGACCTCCACCACCGCCCCGACCTCCTCGACCAGGTCCGTTTGCCATCCTACCCCCGAAATTACCACCAAAACTTCTGGAACCGTTTACGTCGTCATTTTCTTTATTGTCCACTCGACCGCCACCTCTGCCTCGACCACCCCGACGTGGACCCCCACGTCCTCTATCACCTTTGTCTCCTCTATCACTTCGGCGCTGTTCACTTCCAGCATTTTGGCCATCACCAGCCTCAGAATCATGACGTTCTCTCTCTGATCTATCACCCCGTCCATCTCTTTTCTCGGGTCGATCACGGCCTCCTTCCTTTCCACGCTAAAAACACCATAAAAAATTAGTTGTAGCAACTATATTTATTTGATACTCATATTAGTCACAGAGTAGTGGATTCTAACAAACAATCAATAAATTGGATTGCACTAAAACTAAAGATAGTAAAACATCGCTAAAATATAAGATATCTCACCTCTTTGTCACGAGGAGGAGCATCCGCTTTGGACCCAGTTTTTTGCTGCTTCTTTTTCTTCCCTGCTTGTGCCCATTCTGAAGATAGAAGCTGACCACTTCCGTCTGTTATGTACGTTATTGCTTGAGAAATATCATACTCTCGACTGTGAAGTGCCATACACGCTTCATCTTCTGATGCTCTTGTAATTTCCATCACCTGTTTAATTTTCTTCTGTAACTCTGGATCTTCAGATCTGTGCGAATCCATGATTCTTGCTATCTGCATTTGTTCTGGAGTCGGCTATAAAAATACAAATTTACAATTTGAGTTAGTTAAAATATAAACCATGCTAAAGATACTAACTGTACAGTTTTGATGTAGACACCAGTCAATGAAACTTACCTTAACTTGGATTTTCGGGTTGAGATCAGCTTTGTCTGTTTTAACATCTGATTTGTTTGGCTTCGTTTTGGAACCCCCCTTGTTGGGGTTCCCCCTAGACGCTCCGGAGCTCATTATGACCACACGTAATACCGTTAAATTGCTAACTATGTACACTTGTATGTACAAGACAAAATACCTGCAAAGAAAAATAAAAACAACTTCAATATTTTACAATTTCAAGTTTTACCACTTCACAGATTCTCAAATACTGCAATCAGAACTTTACCACTTAGGATGTAGGAACTATCTGAAACGTTTACCACTACACAAAAGACGAAAACTACGATGCAAACAGCTTGTCAGATCATAGACAAACAACGTATTGCAAAACCTTCAACAGTAAAAATAAAATGAAGATCCATTTCTGGTTGTGCTATAATCAAACTATTATTGGATGCACAAGACACGTAAGAACCGTAGCATCTACTATCCTGGTATTCCATCAACTGTTTGAACAACAGCGCAATCAACACCACAGTTAAAGATGAAAGATTGATTAACTCGTAACGTCAAACTCCCCGATTACTTAAACATTATTAGATGTAGTAAAACCACTTTCATGCCCATCGCATCGGCTCACAACTCAATGCATTTAAAAGGAAACACTTTCAGTGAATTACAAGAATCAGACAGCACCAGCATAGCACGAGCACTCGTTCAGCCCATTTCGAAGTACCTATGCTAAGGTCTAGGTCTAGGTAAATTGCGCATCAAGTATGACGATGACAGGTAATAAAGCTGACAACTAATGATCAATATGACGGAATGCTAAATTATTGAACATAAAGAAAATTCCAATGAAGGCTTCCCGTGTCCCATGCACACAAGTGTATGGCGTACTATTTACGAATTAATACATAATTAGTATTAGTATTCAACTTGAAGTTCATTGATAACTTGCAATGTGGAACAAGATGCAGACTAATAATAAACTCTCTCTCTCCTTTGACGGTCAACGGTCCACGTTCAACGTTCGACACTAACCATAACTCCGTTACGTTTAAGAATCACGGTCAACAACATAAACGTTTTTCAAATCCTTCACAATAACAATTAAACTCCTGTCCGCACCTCGAAGCCTAGCCTATACTACCAACTACATTCAACATTCCATCTTTGATCTTTTCCATTTCCATTATCAATTAATTACTATGAAATTATATAATCATTATCTGACGTACGACCCATCATAAAAACCCCTAATGATTACCCAGGAAACTAAATCCTTACACCTTAGAATAAAACTGCCCAGTCCAGTCTAGTCCAACCTTTCAAAATACTGTGTGACCTTCTTCCGAATCCACCCCACTGAAAAATAATTTTCAAAAATAAAAATCAACAGAAATTAGTCATACACCCCATGAACTTGTACCTTGAACTGCTGAGGACAAATTTGGATATTATTATTCTTATCCTCGGTATAAAGACGAAGAACGAAGAGAAAGATGAAGGAGACTACTACGGAAGACTATCGGTCTACTACAGGACTATGACACATCCACAACAACAAGACAGACCACAGGAAATTCTTGACTCCAAAACCCAAGTAAGTAATATACTATACCTATAGATATCCTAATAATAATTACGGCTGACGGAACAACACTGTTAGAACCCTGAACATGAACTCCTTTAATGTTAATTTTAAACTTGAATTTGCGCTTCAGCCACCAACTATGTTGTATGTAGGAACTATTATTAGTAATGAGTCTTCTAATGGGATTTATATATGACGATTACCCACTCTCCGCTCCAAACTCTGATAAAGGCAAATGAAGGTAATGAACTGCAAAAAAAGAACGAGAGAGTGCAAACAAAATAAATTGTGGCACTTCTACTCACAGGGCACACACACACAGGGCTACTATATAGTACGTAAATGAAGAAATGAACCGGTCTTTTAGGCGCGATTATTGTCAAGTTCACCAGGGCGATGGAGACCCTTCCCCATGGCCAAAATCCACAATTAATACAGGAAATCAAAGAACATACCTCCTACCCGCTCTATCCCAAGTTACCCGGGGGGAAATGTGATGAAATTCGTAATTATGATTTAGATTTTTAAAAAAATTCAATTTAGAAAACCTACCTGGAAACTGCACTCAAAGACTAAAGAAACGACACAAAAGATGTATATTACATGAATGACTCAAGGGCAAACGTGTTTTGCTTGGTTCGGCCAGAGCCTTGCAGATCGCGTTATTCGCGTTGGATGGATGGGGAGTCTGGTGCTCGGAGAGGTTCTACCTTTAAATAATACTACTTTGGGAATTTTTTGGGATACTTTTGTAAAGACACACACAGGGAAATATAAAGCGCAACACTCTCGGTCTCGAGCTATAGATTTTCGTAGTGGAAAAAATTATGTGAGGAGAGAAAAAAAAATGGAAATGTGACGAGACCGTTGTAGCGCGGACAGAAAGTTCAATCTTTCTTCGTTCCGTGGTTCGTGGAGCCCTGCAGCTGGGCTTTGTCTTGTCAGGACGGACCACCGTGTCCTGTCCCACCTGACACCCCAAAAAATCACTCCAAGTCCTTTCAAAGGAAGTTGAGCACGCAGCGATTGCGTCAGCGGCCCGCGTCGACGCACCACAGCTCAGCTGATTTCACCTGCACTCCTCCAACCGAACTACCAACACCAGCTCCTCCGTCAACTTTTGAATCCTCACCGCAGGCCCCGCATAGCAATCTCAACTTTGCCCTCACAGGGGTAGCTCTTTTTACAACCAAAATAAATCAATAATTGTGTTTTTTTTTTAATTTAAATCCCTTTTAAAAATTAAGATCATTAAACTTGCACGTAGTTTTTAATTTGTTTTTAAAAAAAGTTGATAGCATCCATCCAGTTTGGATTTTTAAAAAAATGAGACTCGAAGGGTTGAAATTAGCCCGTCAAATTGTTTACCCAGTGTCGCCTTCCGCGGGTGGGGGGTACCTCAAGAAGAATCACAAGGTCATTCGTCTCGCACTCAAAGGATGTTCTAACAGACCATTTTTTCACGTCGTCATTACCAATGTAATTTTATTATCACTTGTGTTTATACATTATAATGTTGACAGTAATAATTTATATAATTAATAGTAACTTTTGACTCTCAACCTTTAGTGTTTAGCAGAGTTGGTAGTTATTTTTTATTTAATTAGGTTGTTGGTGTTGGTACTGGTACTGTTGTTTTGCTTTTGTCATTTGACATTAGTATTGTAGACGTTCACGTTGGGTAGGGTTACTTGATTTGGGTTTGGGGGGACGGTTTATTTGGAGTCTTTTACCTTTAACGTCCTATGTTGTACTGTATGTCGCGTTCATTCGTTTGTTATTGACGATTTGTTTTGTTATTTCTACTATAGCGATGGAGACCGAGGGATGCACCGGGTCACGAGCAGCTTGGGACATATGATCCAATGCCGAATATGGATAACCAAATATTATTAAGCTTAAATTTGGAGAGGATACGCTACTGGATTGGGAGGGGGGCCTTGTTTTCTCCGCCGATGTATGAATTACTAGGTAAATATTTTGTCAGTACAGTACTGGCTGTTAATAATTATACGGATTTCAAAAAGAATGCAATAAATGAATTAGCTTACTATGGTTGTGGGAGTTACATTATTTCAATTTTTAATGTCGTATTTGGTTGGACTAGTTCATGGCTAGTGGAGTTGTTTATACATTTCGTGGTTCGTTTTTTTTCAGGTTTAGTTGGATTTCTACCTCTATACCCTAGAACCCTGAAGGATGCTTGGCAGGGTAGACAGAAAGCAGCAGCAAAACTAGCTGAGGAAGAAAAGAGTAAAACGTCTGAGTAGTTAAAAATGTGTCACGTTGAGAGTATATTTGATTAGGTGTATGTTGTTGGATGCTATTTAAGTTATGATGAGTTTGTAGCGAGAGTCAAATAAAAATAAAGTCATTTTGATAATATAAACTATAAAACTAGAATAATGTGTGAGTGGTGCGTATACAATAACATGATGGTTAAAGTTGACAGTAAATGAAGTTTACTGGGTGTTTATTCAAGTTAGCTAGCTTTGATTGACTTTTGTTTCAAATGTTCATTCATACTGATTCTCATAAATAAGTATGCTGAAATTGCATGGCTTTTCAACGGAAGCTATATACTACTATTGGATACGATATTTAATTTTTACATGAACAGTTTGAAATAACTCGATTATTTTATTATCACCTACTATGTGAACTCAACACGGTCCTTTCGGCAGGACTGCAACTGAATTATTTAACCATGCATATCGAATACACTCTTTAAAGCCAGCTCCGGTTTATCATAGCCCAATTCTTCTGGAGTGCTAATGCCGAGTTCATCCAGAGTCGGTTTGATTTCCTGAAACGAAAATGACACACATCAGTTAATGGGAGACAAAAAGCAAATAGTCGAGTACGGAGCCATGATTTTTAGCATTCTACAAAATTTTATGTAACTACAACGGTACTATTGTACTACATGAACGTCAGCGTAATACCATTTTAGCCAATTTAGGAAATCCTAAACTACTTGTAACAATTTGTTTTATTTACTCTTATAAAAATCAACTAATACTTTTACTTAGTAGTAGTAGTGTACTTTATTAATGTGTCAAAAAGAATCAATATAAATACTGGTTTTCATCCGGGACACGGAGGACTTCTGATTTTACCTACATTAACATTTCTTACATCTGCTAACCACAAAAGATTAATACGAAAATTGGTATTTTACCTTTAGGACGTAGGGATAAAGAGCTGCGTTAGTTTCACAGCGGAATTTAATGGCCTCGAGGAAACGGGTAGTCAATGAATAATCATTTACTCGGCGGCAGGCCTGGAGAGCTGCAATGATAATCTTTGGCTCCGGCACCAAATCCATTCCAATTAAAGAATTCATTCCCTATAAAGTCATATCACAGGGTATCAAACTAGGTACAAGCAATGCACTAGTCAGTATTTTTATGCTTATCGGATTTCGACTTATAATGCCATTATCTTAAAACATTTAATTACAATAATTAATCCATAATCTGAATCTAAACAACTAAATTATCTTGATTCCGTGATTTCGAAATATTATAGTTTACTTTTCTGATTTCCCATCCGTCGATATCGGGCCGGCTGAAATAAGCGACATAGCGGGCATCAAATTCGTCGTCCGTTTCTTGCACTTCACTGGACATCAAGCGGAACTGACTCATAGCGGCTGAATTTGATGTTAGGATTAAAAAAATCTTTCCATTAATATTATTGTTCACATGCAATCTACTTCCACAATCCTCCATTTTTCGTGCGTGCAAGCTCATCTTTCTCAAAAAATAAAATATCGAAATGGCGTGTAGAGCAAAAATAAGCGAAAGCATGAAATCTGCAATACCAAACTTTAGAAACTGAACTTCCAGTAAAAATAATAATTTTAAATTACCTGGCTGTGCAACTGCTGTCCTGGCAAAAACAGCCCCTCTGACTGCCGCTCCAAGCCTTTGGTTTACTATTCTCAACATTTTGGAATTGTTGTATATGCTGTTTATGAACACTCAACAGCTGACGGTTAATATCTGGAATGCAAATACAATGAAAAAATATTAAAATTAGGACGCTTTTATCTGTTAACCTTTTTACATTGCATTGATGTTCAAAACTGCGTTTCAATTTTCATAACACAATTAATTGTATACTATTAAATAAACTAGTAATGATAATAAGCTACTTTTCCTGAAACTAAATAGCTTATTTAGTTTATATTGCAAGAATAACTTTTAGTAACAAGTTAAGGACCTACTTATGACTTAATTCTATGTATAAATAATAAAATGGTAAATCCTATAACCAATAACGGTCTACGTATGACGTATGTTAGGCGTTGCATTTATATTTGATTTAAAAATCTTTCCAATTTCAGTATACAAAAATAACTGCAATAACCGGTAAACTGAAAAACTGCAAATTGCTATAAATTCCGAAATTTCTCAGTTTGCACTTTTGCAGAATGGATACGAAATCTAAATATAAATAAAACCCATCACGATCACCTATAATACAAACAAATGCCCTACACCCAAATTCTTATATGTATTTACATATACTATAGTAAGCAGTACATAACCCAAATCGAATGGTTCGACTGCGGAAATAATATCACCGAAAAAAATAAAATTTGCAATATTTACTAGTTTAAAGTTCAATCCCTAACTATCGGTATTTTTGAAAGAATGATCAAGTAATATATTTATGGTAAATTGTACGCTAAAATAAAAAAATTTACAATTGCACTAAATTAGTCTAGCAAAAATATGAACTCAACATTACCTTCGAGTAACTTTTGAAGAACTGAAGGACGGCAGCGCTAAAAGACAGACTTTGCAGAACAATCTTTGCACTTCGTCTGAAGTTGTACCGTACAGAACGGATAGATGACGCTTCCAAAATTTTATTGGAAACACAACCAAGTTTCATGGGCCTTGCCCGAGTTTGATCAAGCAGACAAACCAACAATCGGGTAAAACCGACCAAGTCAGGTCAGAGTCAAAATTACCTAGGGTACGAGTCTCGTGGAAGCAAGGTGACAGTATTTCAGTCATCGGTATTGTGAATGAATTTAATCTTTTGAATCGCCTAGATGATAATAGTCTACCAAAAAAAAAATTTTTGAGAAAATCTGCGAAGAATTAGGATTACTGTATCCGCCTATTGTGCGAACCCCTGACCTGAATTTACCTTTTAATATTGTAACTGTTGAGTGAGAGACCAATATGTCTCGATGTTGATTGTAAAAAAAAGACTTCTCATTTTTCGTACATCGTCTTTGATTTTTAATTCTACTATGCTTGAAAAAACTAGTTCTATTTATACTATCTTCGTAGTCTGCTAAAACGGTTATTTACAATAATTATTGATTATTGCCCTTGTGTTTGGCATACTCATGAACTTAGAATTCATTCAATAATTCCAGCGGTTTATATTTCGTTTTCACGCCAGCGTGTAAACGCACGGAAAAAGTGAATTAAGAAAATCTAGAATTTTCCACATTTTTATTACGGCTTTTCACTATTTCACATCACATTTTTGCGGTGCATGTAAACTAGGTCAATGTACGCCGGGAAATCTCGTCGAGACAAGTTTAACGTCCGAGACTGCCTTAGATGGCCATCCTCAGTTTCTCGCGCCCATGGGTACATAACACCGTACGCGAGCGCCCGGGGTATCATGTCATTTGACACCCTCCAATGCCAACATGGTGGGAAAATAAAAATATTTTTTGTATCTC
>JAQFZC010008099.1:0-10503 GCA_034695205.1 Dicyrtoma fusca | reverse complement strand
GATGTTGTGGTCGATGGTGGGCGCCACGAGCGCATGTTGGACCAGGCCAACAAACAGAATCGAGAGAATCAGCTTGGACATTTTGAGCTTTTTGGATTTGACTTTGAAATACTTTGAAACTTTGAATCAAAATATAAAAAAGTCTGTGAAATCTTCTGAGAGAGTGTTTGACGTAGTTTGTTGTTTGGTGGTTGAAACTGTTGGTTTGAATGATGTGGTTGATTCAAATTCTTCTTTTATACCGAATCTAAATTACGAAGTAATTTCCTTGATTGTACTGCATTCGAACTTGATTTAGATTATTCTTGTTGAATCAAGTAAGTTTAATATAAAGTTCAATATTAGGGTCATAAATCAATATTTGCGTTATTGTGTTTGTAGTCTATGAAGTTCAGGTTTAATTGTTTGGACATTAAGTAGCTTCATTTGCAAAACACATTACTGATCAATGCATTAGGAAAGGAAATGCATTCTGAGAACATGAGTGGGGAAAGCCGCAGGAAGTATTATCAGTGTTGATAAATCCACTTAAACTTGAAATCACAAACATGCATCATACGAATCATTCGGTTGGTATACAATCAACTTTTTATTATCGTGCAATATCGGAGTGTGAATTGTGCAAATAATTTAAGTTGGAATCAATAGTGGCATTAATTGCAACATTGTTATTCCTACATGTGATTACTGACTGACTAGTGAGTGGATACATTTAATATTTACCTATATTAACGTAAATAATATTAAAATATTTCTGTTAAACTTTGAACTTCCATAATACTGTGTGTACAGGGTTTTGGCTGTTGTTCGTGTATTTGAATGTAAAAGAACAGCACATATGTAATTACTAACGATTAAATTACTAATAATATGAAAAATAATTATTGTAAAAGCACAGAAATATGAAATTAATGAAGAGATAAATATGTATATTTTTGTAAAATGCCACCAAATGGATATGAATCTATCAATTGCTCATCCGTTACACTGTAAAAATTGTTATACTGATCACTCCGAGAGGGGGAAGCCATACATCTAAATATTATAACATTATTCATACCTTCTCGAAATCGGGTTGTGCTTTATTTACTGTCCCAGATCTTTTCTTGGCCTCGCCTAACTTTATAGTAGAGAATATTTTCTGAAGTATCTTATTTAAGAAGATAAAACTTAAGGTGGTTAAGTAGATACTTAAGAACTCATTTTCAGGTTTCAAAGTATTAGCAAGTTTTAAGCTTTGGACCTTTGGAACACGAACATTGTGCTACTGGTCAATGCATTCGGAAAGGAAATGCGTTCTGAGCACCTGATTGAGGAACGCCACTCGAAGTGTTATCAGGAACTTCCACTTAAACTTGAAATTACATTCATCATCAGTCGAATCATTATATGTTAATTTCTGTATCAACTTTTTATTATCGTACAATATTTTCTTGCGAACTTTGCAAATAAATTAAGCTTAAATCAATAATACATAGTATTTTATGAATGGCAACTTTGATATTTGTCTGTATTGTGAATTCGGGTTTAAATATTTGGCCGTAAGTAGCTAATTTGTAATATATGTAGCTAAAATTTGTAATACGTATCACTGTTAAAAGCATTGGGAAAGGAAATGCATTCTTAGTACCTGATTGGGGAAGTTATTTGTAGCTTTATCAGTATTGATTAATCGACTTAAACTTGAAATTCAGTTTGTAGGCACGTAAAAGGTATAAAAAATGTATCATTCGAATTATTCTATGCTTTGTTTGTAGAAAATGAACTTTTTATTATCGCGCAATGTCAGCACAGCGCTTAGATCTTGAACTTTGCAAATAATTTAAATAAGGTTGAATAAATCGTGTAATCAATAATAATTACTTTATGAATTTAAAAATATTTTTGGACGTGATTACAGTACGTATAGGTACATACGTACCGTAAACTCTCTAATAGAACGCCCGCGCACTATTCCGTTCAGCCCCTCGGACCCCCGCGTACAATTAGAGACCCGCGCATTAATAGAGACTCGCGCATTATTCAAACTATCCGTTTTACTACTCTGAATTTAGTTGAAATAAACAGGCTAAAAACAAGAATTTTGACACTTTTAAGCGACTTAAAAGTATGTCTTATTTAATTCAAGCTATTCTGTGGCTAAAAGGTTAGGTTTACACTAATTTCTGTACAGTTAAACACTGAAAATACTTCCGGTGACCCGCGTCTGTTAGAGACCCGCGCATTATTCCATTCAGGCCCTCGGACCCCCGCGTCCAATTGGAGACCCGCGTAGTAAAAGAGAATTTACGGTAGGTACGTACCTACATATACATACAGAGTGAAATCTTCGTTGATCGCTTTATGCCCCTGTGTTCTATTTCTTGGGGTTTATTAGGTATAAGAGGTACCTACCTGTATCCAATGCTAACGCTAAAGGATTTGCCTCGCTTGGTTCCTTAATAGACGGTATCTGAATTATTTACATATGTGATATATGATATTTATTCACTTTGATCTTCTTTCGAAGCATTCTGGCAGTGAATAAATGCGTAATAACTACCAAATATTTCAGTTAAACTTTGAACTTACATGTTGTACGGGATTTATGTCGCTCGAGCATTCGTTCTCGTAAAAAAAAGGAGCACTTCAGTACTAATTTATATTTAAAAAATGAAAGTAAAAGTACGGAACACAAGAAATTAATGATGAAAATAAATTTGCGTATATACGTTTGGCAAATCCCATCAGCTAGATATAAATTTATCAATCTCTAGTCTGTATAAAAACCGTGTGCTTATAAAAATAGTTATAGATTAGAAAATCCAAGCTTCTTCAAAGTACAGCGTTCCCCTGTAATCTCGAGCTATTCTTAAATTATTAGGTTCCACCCCATTTGGAAGATCGATAGTTTCAACCAGTTGCCGAGCATTAATTTCCCCTCGCTTTGGGCGTCTTCCTTCAACCTATATATATTCGGTTTACATTTTAAAAAAAGTTACATATACTTATCATTCTGAGAGATGGAAACCATGAATAACAATATTTTAACGCTATTTATGCTCGAAAATGGTAGTTGCTTATTCCAAATCTAATCAAATTGTCTCACAAATAGTTTCCTTCTCGAATTATCCATGAATAAGTAGATGTCTTGATCCAAGAATCCTTCCATATTCACAAAAAATTTGCACCTGCTGTCATTGACAGCGTAACTGCCTGCTAGTGCTCTACGGTTTCGGGGTTTTTTACGAAAACTGCAAAATAAAAATCGGAAGTAATTAATTAAATCCTTTTAATTTTAATTATAATTAAATAATAATTGCCTTGAGATTTTCAAACCTTGTTAAGTCTCCGGGCCTTGAGAAGGAGTTACAATCTGGAAGAGCATCTGAGGGAGACGGAATGTTGACAATGCCTTTCGTACAATACAGAAGAGTTTTTAGTGGAACTGACAATTTTGCCGGACCCTCTTGGTCTCTTTGAGATCTACTTTCACTTCGATTTCGTATCCTGGCATCGTTTTTGAAATCATTGTTAATGTTACTATCATTCGATCTTCGGCTAAATTGTTCTTTTCGGTGTCTCATTGTCCGTAATTGCCAGGGTTTAGTTATTGCAGTTGAGAATCTCGGTTTTTCCTGATCCAGGTCCTGGTACTTTGCATTATTTGTACTTTCAGTATTTTGTAAACCATTTTTCCTGAGTTTGACCTCACGTCTAATTCTATTGAACATACTGTGTCTTGGTTTCATTTTCGGTGTGGTAATTTTACTACCAGCACCCCTCCAAATATCAGTATGTCTGAAACTGTGATTATTACTGTTGACTGTATTGTTGTATGATTTTGAGGAAGGATATTTGCCAACTGACCACCGTATGTTACTGGCACTGGCACGGGCATTGGTACTGGTCGTGTCTGTCCCTTTCGTTTTCGTTTTGAGTTGATATGGGTGTGGGTGGTACTTGAAACGAGGATTAATTTTACATGCGGTCATACGGAGTTGTTGTGACGGTGAATCTTCGTCATCCGAGGGTACATACGACATTGACATGTAACTGCTTACTGGGTCAAGTTCATGCTTCATTTTCGGCGGTGGTCGTGGTGGGAGGTGCGGGTTTCGTCGATTTCGGTTTCTTAAACCGTATCTGGAACTCAAGTTACAGTTATTTTGAAGACCGTCGGAGTCACAATGACCATGAGGTAATAGACTAGTTTTACTGCTAAATCTTCGACAGTTATCTAACTCGTTGTCCTTTTCAACATTGTAATGATCTCCATCATTACGAGTATGATATTTTAAGTCAATATTACTACTGTTTGTTGTGTTCTGTTTAGATTTGGATTCTGGGTGCAGTTGAAGGTTCGAGGACAGCCTCACATCGTCATCATAAGTGAAGTTCGCATCGCCTCGATTAAAGTCGTGGTCATTGGAGTTACTTTGTAAAATTTGTTGGCTATCTCCTCTTTGTATTTGTGACTGGCTCCTTCCGTCCATGTTCAAACGATGATGGTGGAATAATTTGGCTAGTGAATCGCGATGGACGCTTGACCTTTGGCCACTGCCAGTGCCAGTGATATTAATATTAGACTGCTGTGATGTGTTGTTTGTTTGTGTTGCTGTTGTGTGTGAATCATTTGTGAGGCCATAATTCCTTGTTGGGTTGACAGGCATAGATTGTGATGGGGATTTGGAAGATGATGGTGGTTTCGGTGGAAGTGAAAAATTAGTTTGGTTGACTCGACTCGATTCTTCTTCTGGTGTAAAAGTAAAAGTGGTCCGCTCTTTTAAAGGTTCTGAACCTGAGGTGGAGTGATACCGGACAGAATTCAAAGTATTTTTATCCGGGTAGCCAAGCGGGAGTTTCCGTCTCTCGTAGGGATTTTGATACGAAGCCTGAGACTCGGATAGCGGGGGAATCGGTGGAATGATGGGAATGCGAGAGCGTGGAGAGTGAGACGGATTGGGATTGTGAGGGGGAGGGGAGCCACTGACACGGACTTCTTCATCTTTCTCTTTATCCTGTTGATTTCTCATTTTAGTGACAATCTCCTGTGGATTCTTGTACGATGCGTGGGTCTCACTGGTGTGAAATGGCATCAAGTATTTTTGCACATCTGCATCTGCTGGATGAGGTCTGTCAGTTTTCTTATTAATTTCATGCAGATGGTCGAGTCCATAGGAAATTGGAAGACTACACCGGCTGCTCTCACCACCACCGTTTAATTCATTTTCACGATATTTACGAAGCAGATCCACGCCGTAATGCCTTCCTCTTTGGCATCTATTATTTCGTCTGCTCCCATTCCGATGTCGATTGAAGTGCTCATTGTATGTTGTGTGTGGAGGTGGAGGAGTCAAATAATTATCACTACAATTATTATTATTATTCTCCTTATCTTTGTAAATTTTAGATGGATTGACACCGATTTTCGACGAATTGTTACGTCTGCCTTCGCCTTTCCCGTAACCGTCACCGTCATATTTATCCATGATGGACTGGAGAGACTGGAAACTGCTTTGATAGTCTGGATCCATTGCAGTATTGATGTAAAGTGGATCCAGCAAAGAATTTCCACTGTCGTGATCCCTGCCAAGGTATTTCAGTATGGAATTTACCGAATCACGATTGTGTACTCTTTCTGATTCAACATTATCATTACTAGAGGTTTTGGCGAACTTATTGTAATATTTGTTACTGTTTTCCTCGGGTTGGCGAAAGTGATCGGAGTGATTCCGATTGTGAATGTGACCCTGCATTGAATGATTTCCATTATTTCGTATTTTGTTCAATGTTTCCCTGGGCACGTTTGACGGGTTGGGAAAGTTCTGATTTATCCCTTTGAAAGATTCCTTGCTATCATTATAGATACTGACATTTTGAGAAGCTCCCTGATTGACACCATTATCTCCACTACTTTCCTTGCTTGACAGGTTTAGGTTTCCCTTATGTTTGGGATGCCCATATTTGGTGTAAAACTGAATATCGTCATAATTTAGTGTTCTACCACCACCGTAGAGTAAATATTTTGAAGTATCGTAGATTTTTTCTAGCTCTAGTTTTTCATTAATTTTAGGATCGCCAGTAGTAGAGAAACTTGGTTCGTGTTGACAGTGAAACTGATTTTTAGGCTCTGTGTTGCTAGCTTTCTCATTATCGTTGTAATAACAATTACTTGACACATTTGTATTTTGGTAATGGGGTTGTTGTTGTAATTGTGGTCTTGTTTTACAGTCTCCACCGCTGCTGCTGCAGTCAGCTCGGGTATTTCTATAATTATAGCCATTTTCATTGTTTTGGTTTGCCCTGGTTTTTCGTTTTATATCTGACATTATCAATTAAGTAATTTTGAGTAATCAGTAAAATTAATACTTCTTTTTATTTAGAATTATTTCAGTCAGGTGTCAGGAATGCATTCTGATTGGGTATTGCTGATAAAGGGGAGCAAACGGGTTTTAAGTCTGAAAAATTAGCTGTTTGTAATTTGTAATCATTAAATTTGAAGTCAGTATCGTTGTTAGAATGACAAAATCTTGTTGGTTCAAAGAAGCCTTTGCTGTCGACCGATCGGTAGGCAGTTAGACACAAGTTACGATTAGCTGCCAATTATTTGTGGGTTTTGTTTGTAAGTAAGTACATATTACCATGTATTTACAGTAACCTTACGTTCTATTAGTCTGTACTAATACTAATTCTACCTAGCTGGTAATTTAGGTAGGTAGGTACATAACTTTGGCTTTGAGTCTACTTATTTGCGACTTTTTGACTCGTCGTCAATTCAGACTTTTTCAGCTTTTCCCTTTCAAAATTACTTATGGAATTAATCATACCTGCCATTTTTAATTTGGCGAATGGGGGATTGTCTAAAAACGAGAAAGAAAAACGTAATTTAAATTCAGATTTTCTGTCATTTAGACACAAATAGGAGTTTCAGTGGAAATCTTTCATGTCAAGTGTCCGTCAAAAATCTTATTCCCTTCGCAAAATCATTCATCTTCAAATCGTTGCGTTATAAAGTTATAATTATTTTATTAATTTATGGTTGCATAATTATTGCTTTTTGCATCGTAGTCGTTCTCGTTATGCACAAAATAATCTTCAGTACTGTATACCTTATTAATACCTATTCTACTAAAAAATACTAGTTCATTTTTTTCATAATCTATCAATCTAAACTTATAATGTTTTTAAAAAAAGTCAGTTTGCTGTATTTAAAAACAATTTTTACTATCAAAATTTCATAATAATACAATATTATTAAATTTTTTAAAAGGTCTGGTATCAGAAAAAAGATAATTAAATTTACAAACAATAATAATTATTACCGATATTATTCCAATGAGCTACAATTTACTATAATTTCTTTAAAATAACTATGGAAATCGGCTCCATGGAAAATGACAAAGCATGCATTTCGTTCGAATTTAACTGATCGAATTATACTATTATAGTCAAAAGAAGGAGCGCCCGATGCAGGAAGTAGAAGCCCTTTAAAAAACTAACAAAAATACTATAAATAATTACTTTCCTGTAATTTTTTACATTGTATATCAGAGTACTTACTGATATATCATGACTCATCTATATATTTTGTGAGAAAAAGGATGAGTAATTGGCATTAGAAGGGTAAAAAAAGTACAAGTTTGACCTTTGCTCATGCACTTTTTAAGCAATTCAATACCTAAGGTATATGTATATCCATCCGTGTGAAGTAACAAGTGAAGTTGTAGTATTTTTATATTTATTTATTGATTTGATGACTAATACTAGTACCTTCCATATCATTTCATGAGTCCCATATGATTTATTTCACTTCACTACCTTTCTTGTACACACCACTCCAACTTTTGTTAATAATACGAACAACTGGCTGGTCGTGAGCCTAAGTTTCTGCTCTGAGACAACGAAAGAGTTACCATGTGGTATTTCTATCCCTCTTTCCTCTTTAGTTGTGGTAATTACTACTCGCTAGTCATTTCTTCAAGGAAATTGAATTAAGGCATAGATGAGGAACAGCCAAGATCCAACCATTAGCTGTATCATAATGTAGTTTCTATATAATGTAATGTATCGCATCAATACATTATGCATTAGGTATGTCGCTAGTCATTATTGTTGCCAACAATGCATAAAGCACTATCTACATTTCAACACCCTACAAGTCTACAGCATCTAATTTTTTTATAAAAAAGACCTGTAAGGACCTAAACTTGTTCTCTTTGCTTTCAATTGGAAAAAAGGATTCATTTGTTGAAAAAGATGGAAATTAAGCTTTCAAACAAGTAAATATTGCACGTGCCCCATAACTCCCTTCAACATAATTCCGCACATTACACGGTTTTGGATATTTTTTCGTTGTTGGAAACTCAAAGAGAACATTTTTTGAATCTGTAGTGATGATGAGTTCTGAAGCTGAGCTTCATGCTATGTGGCATCTTCTTATCTCTTGAGGAGGTCCTTTCCCTTCCCTTATACCTACTTGTCTTTAGAATCCTATTACCGTTTTCACTCTGTTTTGAATTTCGTATTTAGTCTGAAGCTTTTTGAGGAGTTCGGTCTGCTCATAGAATGAACAAGTATAATACTATAGTAGAAGACGAAAATGAAGAAAAAGAAGCCGAAGCCGAACCCCAGGTTGGTATTGTAGCTCGTAGTGTGGTGTACATACATATGAGCTCGGTGGGTAAAGTCTCCCGTATTCTCGTCACTATTAGGCAGAAGACAGGGGGACAGAACCCGCTTAATGTTATTATGGCATATCATATGAAGAGAGCATACTGAGCGTCTTTTACTTGCTCAAAAGATTACATCTCAATTCAATTCTGTCTCGTCGTGTCAGTCAAGGTTATTAAATTAGATTGGGAATATAATGGAGCCGTAAGGAGAGTAAAACAAAAGCCTATTATTGGAACAGAACTACAGAAAATATAGAAAACACACCTTTTACCACCCAGCTATGCACAACCTACCCAGCAGGGTTGGGTTTGCACACTTGTGCTTATTGTTAGGTATCTCTCTCATTTCCATAAAAATCCATTCTTCGCCTGCTGTCAGTTTTAAATCCCGAATGCTCAAATGCTCAAATACATACGTGTATGCATGTCAGGTAATCATAACATCGTAAACTAGATCTTTTTTCCCTACCAAAATAATAATTGAATGACGAATATTTTATAGGGAATATACGACTGACAAGACGTCGTCAGTTATTGCCGCAGGAGCAGCCTTTTAATTTCACTGTTATTTACAAAAATATAAATTAAAAACAGATCTGGGTGTCATTCTAATATGGATTGTCTATTGTGTGTATTTATGAATTAGGGCTGAAATGCTGTTATTTCTTCCTTTCTGTCTTGTCTACGGGTTCACAAGTTTCAAGGGGAATACCAAAATATCTACCAATACTCCCCATGTCAAGTCAAGATGGTTGAAGGAGAGAAAGAAAGAGTATATCAATGCTGTTGGAGAAGGAAGCTAGAGCTCATCAGCTGGGAATTTGTATTTTTGTACTTGGAATTCTTAATGAAAAATGACGAGCGTCCAAAGCATCTCCAGCCTCGTCGTCTACTTTGTGTTGCAACAGTTGTATGTATCTGTAACGTGTAAAGCAAAGCATCCTTCTTGATTATTGCATGCTTCCAGTTGTTCCAGAAATCTCAAAGACACTACAAAATGTCGACCAAACATATACAAACAAACGAATGAAATTTTCAAAAAGTTGGCTTCGAGATGTTAGACATATACGCACATGCATAATGCACAGTGCAGTGCCCCTATATATTGTAGCCTGTAAAATCTCACATCTACATTTTCCATAAAAGGCAAAACTTTCTACCTGTAAGACTTTTAACGAGCAGTTATACTAGCATCTATGCGTTTTTAAAAATCCTTTATTTACACAGTTTAAAAATGAGAAGAAAGCCCATGCTTTTTACTTTTCAAAGGGCTAGTAGGTATCGAGTTTTTTACTCATGAAAATCGTAGATAAAATATTTTGCCCCTTCGTAGGAGGTATATGTAAGCGCTAGGATAGATATGTATAGTAGAACGTATATATATATTATATGCCTTGAATGAAGATGTTGTTAATGTTATTACAAATGGTGGGACTTAAGTTAGGTTTGACTTTGGTTGTTCTTTTCTTGCTGTTAGTAGGGATGGACTTGTTGGAGGGAGACTTCTTCTTCGCCTGGATTTTTCATAAGTCAAGGAATCAGTGAATGTGTGAGTCTCTGTGGAAGATATACAAAAATACAAAATAGGGACAGACACATGTCCAACAGATGTTAATAAAACCAATGAACATTTTCTCCCGTGTAGATTGACTCTATGGACGGACCGGGGGACCCTCTCGTCTTGCTACTGTTCTCTGCCTGTCCTTCCCTTGGATCTCTGTGTAAAAGTGTAGACACTATACAGAACATTGTAAAAATTAGAATTATTCTTTGGAGGCATCAACTTTAAAACAAAAGCTGCACTGATTTAGTTTATCTATAAACTTTTACTGCGGGGTACATTGTACTT